>APFE030986490.1:7442-59004 GCA_000404065.3 Pinus taeda
AACCATAAAAGGGAGGTCTCACCCCGCATAAAAGGTAAAACTTCAACCTGAAAAGGGAAGTCTCAACCTATGATGGTTTAAGGATGACCAACAACTCTGGAATGCTTAATGTAATTCCTAGAACTCTTCCAAAACTGGAAAGAAGCTAGAGTCTTCTGCTAGAGGAAGTGTTCTCAATTTTGTTCCTGGAACTCTTCCAAAACTGGCAAGAAGCTGGAGTCTTCTGCTAGAGGAAGTGCTCCTATTTTTTTAAAGAGGGAAACCTTCAACCATAAAAGGGAGGTCTCACCCCACATAAAAGGTAAAACTTCAACCTGAAAAGGGAAGTCTCAACCTGTGATGGTTTAAGGATGACCAACAAATCTGGAATGCTTAATGCAATTCCTGGAAATCTTCCAAAACTGGCAAGAAGCTGGAGTCTTCCGCTACTCAATTTTGTTCTCGGAACGCTTCCAAAACTGGCAAGAAGCTGAAGTCTTCTGCTAGAGGAAGTGTCCCAGATTTCCAACTGAAGGCACGTTCACGAGCATCTTTGTCTCTGGCTACAACTCTGAAACTGGTGTGGCAGGTTGTGGCTCAGGTTCGCTTGATGTAACTTTGAAGCTTGTATATGACCATCATTTCCCCCCTGTCAGATACGAGATGATGGAGAAAACTCAGCTGCAAGACTTTTCAATACTCTGGAACAAGTTCTGACATGTGTTTGGAATATCTTCTTGGCTGTTGATGCCCATTGCCAAGAAGCAACCCATCCAAGATGAATCTTTGTTCTTGCAGGACGTTTGTTTCTGAAGCATCTGTGTGAAGAATGACTGGTTTTATGACAGTGCTTACATGGATGAAGATCAAAACAGTGATCTTTCAAATGGCCAACTCGGTCACAGTGTTGGCATTTCACGATTTGTTGTTGTTGTTGCTATGGAAGAGGAGCAGAGTCTGGAACAGTTGAAGCTGAACTGTCATAAGGAGCAGGTGAACTGTTATGAATGAATCCAGCACTCTGAAAATGAATGGGCTTGGCGTAGTTTGGAATATGAAAGGACAAGTCCTTGTCATATCCAAGACCAGTTCTATGCTTGTTGTGGACAAGCTGTTCCCAAGGTCTGATGATGGGCTTGGGAAGAGCAGACCGAGTTTCTGCATCTACATGTGCAACTGCTACTTTATTTGAATGAACTTTAACATTATTGACTCGCTGCTGATGGGTGGTTGTCTCAATGTTCTCAACAAAAACAGGTTCAAGATGGTGTCTATTTTGATGTAGCTCTTCTTGCTGTAGCTGTGATTCAAGCTGCAAAAAATCAATCTTTTCCTGTGCATTTTGTAGACATGTCTGAATTTCTGAGAGAGATCCTATGATGATTGGTAATGTGTCATCAACAATAGATTGTATAAGAGTTTTCATGAACTCTAATACTTCACTGATTCTGGCCATTTTTCTTCAATGTCACTTAAAAACTGATCACAATTATTACTTAATGCAGAAAAGTAATATCCATGTATAGTACACAACAATATCTTGTATAAATGTGCAGCAAATGAATAAGGGAATCAATGCATATATATGTAGACAGAGACTATAATGAGTTTTAATACCACAACTGGGGCAACAACAACTGCAAAACTTTCAAATCAGAAATGATGGCTATCAAAACTTCAATAATTATAACACTGTCATGGACAGGACTTGAATGCTCATATGCCTTGACTGGGGTACGAATCAGTGTTCTCTGATCTTACGACTCTCTTGCTGTCTCATTTGTTACAGTAAGCTGAAAAAGCACTGAAATAAAAGCGGAAGTAGTGCTAGTGCTCAATTCAACAATCTTCATGCCATTTCCAAACTCAATACAATCTGGACTTCTAACTTGATGCAGAAGTAAAATCAAACACTACTCAATCCAATAATTCCATTCACAGATCGCTGGATTTTAACTCAAATAAAAGAATGTGCTTATGTTTTTCAACCAGCGAATTCATACCACTGCCCAATCAATTTTACGCATTCTGATATGAAATCTCATACTGCCACCATCATTTCAAATAACATTGAAACTCACCTTACATATTCAACAACCGACACACTATTCAATGCATTCTACCCATCACTTCACATATGGCTTTTAATACCAGATTTCAAATAAACTTTCCATGAAACAAATGCGCCCATGTATTAAATCTCAATCTTCTCCAACTAATGTTGGACTCCACTTAACTTGTGACTATGCGGTGGTTGTGGATTCTTCTCTGGCGAACCGAGACCTCATTCACAAAAATAAAACCACAGAGCCCCTTCAACGCTTGATAGTATTTCAGAATTCGAGGGAGATTTTACAAACAATGTGAGATACCATGTGGTTCCCAACAACAGGTTGTTGATGGCCAATCTTACACGTCTTCCGGTGGGTACAAGACTCCCTCTGCTCTCTCAACAACGCTCTAATTACACTTCTCCAGCACAAACGTTTATTTAAGAGGATGGAGTGACTTTAGCGAGAGCGGAAGGCGCAACTGCTTTCAATGCGAGCTTCTACAACAAGGAAAACCCTGAAATTGTGCGTAGGGCGTAGTGGGAGGAGCGACTTGTAACAGAGTCGTATGAATGGGTGGAGAAGTAGATTACTTTTGAACCCTCTCCCCTCTCGCGTTGGTCATCGAATTTCAGAAATGGGCTTCTGGAAGCAGGAGTTCTTTCGGATAATGGATATACGGTGGATCATGTGGAGGGAACCAAGACCAGCGCCTCCATCTTTGATAATAATGGCAAGAGACACACAACAACAGATCTTTACAAGTCTTCCAACCCAAACAATATCGTAGTCCTTCTCAACGCTACCGTAAGCATGATTCTGTTCAATAACTCTACATCTCCAGGAAAGAAGGGTGGCTCCTCTAGCTGGAAGCGGCGGAAGGTCAATGGAGTAGAATTCATGGACGAAAAGGGTCAGTCTCATCAAGTTTTTCAGAAAAAATGGTCATCTTCTAGTGAGGTAATCCTCTCTGCCGGAGCCCTAGGCAGCCCCCAGCTGCTGCTGTTGAGCGGAATCGACCCATCTCAACATCTCAAAGAATTCAATATTCCTTTAATTCTAGATTTACCTGCAGTAGGCCAAGGGATTCAAGACAACCCCCGTGCAGGCCTAAGCGTGCAATCCCCTATACCCATGAATCTCTCCAGCATACAGGTAGTGGGTATTCTTAAGGGCTCTAAAAATTACATCGAGTCCAGCTGTTTCGTCCAGCCGGCTAATGGAAGCGTGCAGTATAGTGGCAACCTATTTGAGAAACTGGGGTTTCCATTATCGAGGGGAGAGCTTCGACTACGCACCAAGGATCCTCAAGACAATCCGTCTGTTCGATTCAACTACTATTCGCACCCAGAGGAGCGGTCAGTGATACACAAGACAAGCCATGACAGATGCGTTAATGATGGACAAAACCCAGTGGCGCAGGAATATGGAATGGTTTTAGATTATGAGTGCATTCAAATGAACAGGGTAGGTGGAGCAGCTACAGGAGTAGCGTTCAGGGCAGTGGAAGCATCAGAGCAGGAGAATAATGTCAGAATTTTCTATTTTGGGAATTGTGCGCAGAGAATGCAGCTAAAATACTGCTGATAAAACATTCATGAAATGTAGAACTGATTTGCACAGAAAATCCATAAAACAAATGGCTGAAATTGGAGCAGGACCAGCAATCGCCTGCTCTGATACCATGTTAAACACACATGGGGAGCAAGAGAGATGTGAAAGATAAAACATGCAATTCAATTTTTATTAACAAGAGATATACATTTATAGTACATTGTTGTGACCGTTGGGATTCACATCCCAAGGTCTCTTGGACTACTTAGTCTATTCAAATTCCACACTAACCCATTTAGGATTAGGTGTCCAACACAGGTAAATCAGACCCTAAACATTACTAAAAATGAAGACTCAGTTAAATTGTTTGATGATAAACCAGAATTAATATTTGGACTAGATGTTAATGGAAAACCGCAAGAAGGAGGAGTTCCGAGTTTTTACATTAGCCTTAATATTCATGACAAAATAATACACAATGCCATGTTATATTTTGGGGCGTATCACAACCTAATGCCAAAATCGGTAATGGAAAAATTGAGACTAGACATTACTAGACCTTACAAGGACTTGTTCTCCTTTAATTCAAGTCAAGTAGAATGTCTAGGGTTAATCAAAGATTTGTGTATTACTTTTGTCCAATATCCTGCCAAGAGCATCCTCATGGACATTATAGTGGCTGATATCCCACCAAAATATGGCATGCTATTATCCAGATCTTGGGGAGCCAAGCTTCAAGGATCCCTCCAACTGGATATGTCATATGCCACAATTTCTGCGTTTGGACAACCCAAGAAACTGTACAGAGAAACTTTCATGAAATACATGGTAAGTAGCCAAGATAGACCTCAAAACTATCCCATCTACTCCATGCATTCAGATGTAGACTCTTTTATTATGTTCAACACTGATCAAACGCCAAATGAAACTCCTAACAATGTTGTTGAAGAACCAAAAGATATTGCAATTTTCACTGCTAATGAATCTAAAGAGACTTCAGAATTGTGCAATGAAGAAAGTAATGAGGTTGCTAGAAATAAAAATAAATGGGATACTGATGATGAGAACTATGTACATGAAATCTTATGGCATTTAGAATTTGATGGCTCTATAAATAAGTTAGGAGCAGGAGTAGGAGTATGGATTTCTAATTTAGAAAACAATCACTTAGAGGACCATACCTATAGGTCAAATTTCATATGTACCAATAATATGGCCGAGTATGAGGCTTTGGTTCTAGGTCTCAAGGTAGTTAGGAATTTAGGTGCTCAAAGAGTTTCAATCATAGGAGACTCAGAGCTAGTTGTAAATCATATTACGAGTGTATATATGACTAAAGGCACTAGATTAGGTTATTATAGAGGAACCATTGTAGAAATAATCAATATACTTTTCTAGAAACATAGCTTGCAGTAGTTCCTACGAAGCACACCATGCAAGCCCATAGTTTAGCAATGTTTGCCAGTACTTGCAGGTTACCCTTCCAACCTAACCATCAGTACACTGCCGAGGTCAGGCACAAACCTTCAATCCTAGATAATGTGCAGAACTGGGAAGTATTTTCAAATGATAGACAGATAAACAACTTCTTAACTTTAGAAGAAGAATTTGCACATAGTAACACAGAAACTGATACATCCATAGATCTTAACTCTAGGGATGAAGTAATAATAAATGAGCTAGAAGGTAATGACGTAGATAGTGTTAATCCCACTAAATTCACAAGGTCAGATATAGACAATCTAGAGTAGGTTGAGATTGATAAAACAATTAATGAAGAAAGCGAAGTAATTAATCTCAAGGATAATTTCTTACCAAAAGGTTTAACCCCTCTGGAAGACTTATTCGATTCAAATGATGTTACTAGGAAGCCTAAAATGGGACCATTAAAATTTGATATTGAAGAGTGTAACATAGGCATTGAAGACAATCCCAAGCTAATCAAATTGTCAAAGTCACTCCCTTCAACAAAAAAGGTGAAATACATTGAGTTATTGAAATAATTTCAGGATGACTTTGCTTGGAGCTATGAGGACCTTAAATCCTATGACACCAACATCATCCAACACACAATTCCTCTCAAAGTTAATCAAAAACCTTTCAAACAAAAGCTTAGGAGAATTAACCTTGTCTTATTACCTTCAATAGAAAAAGAAATTAAGAGAATGTATGATGCCAAGATAATTGCACCAATAAGGTTTTCTGAATGGGTCTCAAACTTGGTCCCAAGAAGGAAGAAAACTGGTGAGATCAAACTCTGTGTAGATCTCAGAAACTTGAATAAAGCATCACTTCAAGACAATTACTCTCTTCCCAAAATGGAGCACATCTTACAAAGGGTAGTTGGGTAAACCAAAATCTCATTACTGGATGGGTTTTTGGGTTACAATCAAATTTTGGTTCACCCTGATGACCAACCCAAGACTGCTTTTACCACTCCTTGGGGCACCTTTATGTATGTCAAAATGCCTTTTGGGCTAATGAATGCAGGAGCCACTTTCTAGAGGACTATGGATATAGCCTTTGCCAAAGAAATCCATGATTTCCTTGTGATATATCTTGATGATATTACTGTTTTCTCAAAATCAGACAATTAACATTTAGATCATCTAAGGCAGGTCTTTATAAAATGCAAAAAGTATGGCATCTCCTTGAACCCCAAGAAAACTTTATTTGGATTGGAAGAAGGGAAATTGTTAGGGCATATCATTTCTAAAGATGGCATAAGAATAGATCCTGCAAGAATTGAAGCCATCTTGCTGATACAACACCCTAGGAATATAAGAGAACTACAAGCCTTTTTAGGAAAGATTAACTTCCTTAGAAGATTTATTTCTAACCTAGCAGAGTTAATTAGGGCACTAAATAACATGTTGAAAAAAGATTCGACCTTAAGTGGGACTGTCAAATCTAAGAAATCATTTGAAGACATCAAGCTAGCCTTGACAAAAACCCCAGTATTAGTTAGTCCCAAATTTGATAGGGATTTCATTTTGTTTTCCTTTGTTTCTAAGCATACAATAGCTGTAGTTTTACTGTAGAAAAATGACCAAGGATATGAACATCCCATTGCTTTCTTTAGCAAAGCCTTGAGAGATGCTCCCTTAAAATACAACATAATCGAGAAACAAGCATTGGCTTTAGTCAAAGCTATCAAAGATTTTAGGGTATATATTTTGTATACTCATATAGTAGCCTATGTTCCCAATTCTGTAGTCAAAGACATCTTGACTCAGGAAGGTCCTGATGGGAAAAGGGGAAAATGGATTGCTACTATCTTAGAGTATGATATAGAGCTCAAGCTCACAAAGTTAATCAAGGGCCAACGCTTAGTCAAACTTATGGTTGAGTCGAATTGTCAGGACTTAGACATAAACTTTATTGCTGCACTAGATGAAGGAGAGGAGATGGTGACTCCACTGATAAGTCAAGCCTTTGGTGAATCACCATGGTATGCTAATATCATTTACATTTTACTAAACTTACAAGCTCCTCCTGGATTATCTATAACCAAAGGTAGGATTTAAAAAATGAAATCCTTGAAATTTTGTATACTTGATAATGCTTTGTTTTGGAAAGATCATGAAGGAATTCTCCTTAACTGTTTGATAAAAGATGAGGCTGACAAGGTTCTACAAGACTTTCATGCAGGTGACTATGGTGGACACCTATGTTAGAGAACCACTGCAGATAAAATCTTAAGGGCAGGTTTCTACTGGCCAAATTTATTCTCTGATGTCAAGAGATTTGTGACCTCTTGTCACAAGTGTCAAATTTTTGAAGGGAAAAGAAAACTTATACCATTACCCCTTATACTAATCACTGATGAAGTACCTTTCCAGCAATGGGGTTTAGACTTCATTGGTGAAATTCACCCGCCCTCCTCTGCCCAACATAAGTGGATCCTCACAGCCACAAACTATTTCACAAAATGGATAGAGGCCATATCTTCAAGGCAAGCCACAGATACTATTATCATTAACTTCCTTGAAGCCAACATTATGTCTAGATTTGGATGCCCAACCAAGGTCATTACTGAGAATGCACCAGATTTTAAATCCAAACGAATGATAGAATTCTGCAATAAGTATCATATCACCCTAGGTCATTCTACAACCTACTACCCTCAAGGAAATGGATTGGAAGAATCTTCAAACAAAATCCTAGTGAACATTATTAAGAAATTACTGGAAGGTAAAAAGAAAACATGGAACAAGAAATTAGTCAAAGCCTTATGGGTTGACAGACTGATTACCAAGAAGTCAATTGGTACATCTCTCTATTAGCTAGTTTATGGCATGGAAGCTATTTTTCCATCCTCTTTGGGAGTACCAGTGACGAAGATGCTCCAAGAACTATAATCTGAACCAAATGATATCTAGAGGAGAATTAACCAGACTATTAATCTCCAGTAAACCAGAGAAGAGGTCTACATCAGATCTCAAGTTGTTTAGGAAAAGATCAAAAATATTTTTGATAGAATAACCAAGGCAAAAGATTTCTACTTAGGTGATATAGTACTCAAGTGGGACTCGAGAAGGGAATATAAGGGTAAGCATGGGAAATTTTATTTCCTATGGAAGGGCCCCTATATCATTTATGATTACAGAGGGAACAATGCTTTCTTCCTTAAAGGACTAGATGGTACTGAAAAAGGAGGATGAGTGAATGGTCAAATGCTCAAACATTACATAGAATCTAGTTACTAACTATTATTTCCCATGTTTGTATATTTTATTTTGAAAAAGTTTAGTTTGGATTGGATGATAAACCTTTAGAGTTGAACCCTGGAGAGAAGGCCCTAAGATTTTAAGGATTTATTATCATAAGTATGAATAAAGTAGGTTGAAAGGTGACAAATCACAAGGTAACTGAAGTCAAAATTCCAAGGCTATTGATCTCAAAGTTCTTGACATTTCACAAGGAAACACCATCCCCAAGTGGAGCCACTGTTAGGATCCTATACCAATAGGAGTCATAATTTTGAATGGATAAGGTTAAGCCTTGTAATATGTACATAACTTTGCTTTCTGCAAATGTTTTCTATATTGAAAAATAAAAAATGAATAAAGGACAAAAAGAATAAAGAAAAAGGTCCAAAAAAGTGAAAAATATGAACCCCAAAAAACAAAAAGAGACCATGAAAGTGTGCAAGTCTAAATGCCATACTATTTACTTTATGCAAAATAATGATTGTGTGCAGCTTGTGATTCATGCCACAGTCCAGGGTAATCAAACTATTTAATCTTGATTATGCCATGCTTTAAATTTCATGTTGATAGTTAGAGAATAAAATATGAGCAAACTATTTAATCTTGGCAGTACATTAAACTAGGTATAGTAAAATAAAAGGAGCTCATCAGTTTAATCTAAACCTTTGGATGATATAGTGATAGAATTAGATAGTTTGCTTTGTGAAAAGAAAAGAAAATGTTTTAATAAGGGTTTGCTAGTCTAAATGCACCCTAATAAAGTGAAGAAAAAATGATAGGACAAGTAGATGGGTAAGTAGAAGAAATGTTGCAAAAATATGATGATAGGGAAAAAAGAATATTTATCATCTCTTATCATAGGTTTCAAATGTAAATGGTAAATCAATCATGAAGATGGATTTCAAGGTCAATTAATTAACTTCCTCCATTCATTTTACCTATTTACTTAACTAATTTCCCATAATAAAGCTCTAAGTACTAAAAAACTTTAAGTCAAAGGGGCTCAGAGCATTTCTCTGACTTCAAGAGGGACCAGACCCTCGGCTCAATGACTTATGGATACCAAGTACCAAATTCCCCTCATAAAACTTCATTCCCCCTTCATTTCATTCATTTCCTAATAAAAACCCCTTTTCTTAAGGTTCAAACATTATTGACCTAGGGAAAGTAATCACCCCCATGTAAATTCCCCTTTCATATGAAAAACCCACAAAAATACTTTAGCCTAAGTTATAATGCATATATGTGAAAAACAAATAAATCACAGAAAATACATTATGCTTAGTTCTATTCATTCTCAATGTTTTTCATATTAACTTCTAACTATTATATATTAATCCCGATACTGCCATATTTAAAGTGCCCGTCGGGCCCCACATTAAGCTCCGTGCGCAATCGCGCCCCGACCACTATCTGATCTGAAGGCCCAGTTCCAATGCCCTACAAACCATTTCAGGCGGGATCATCTGCCGGACAATACGTGCCCAAAAAAGCTGTTTTCCACGGGATCGCCCTGGCAACATGTGAGTCGCTGAGTGGAATCGGGTGGCCCCTCCCAAATACCACCCGACACCCATAAGCGGTGCGAAATTAACCGCTTACCGCCTCCCCACTATGTGACAAATCAGTCACTATTGACTCGTACTCGCCAAAAAACATTTTTTCCATATAAAAAACCAAAGAGCCCCAAAAATGTCTTTTTAGCTTGCAAGCTTCTGTATGCATGCACGACACTTGCAAAACATCAAAGCCGTCAATCCACGTGAAAATTTCGCTCTAGAGAACAACACAGACCACCCAGTCAACTGTGTAGCTTCCACAAGCACCCTTCGACCAATTGTAGCTACCAGTTACCCTGCTCAGAGTCAATTTGCCTCAGTTTTAGGTATTTAAATCTGAATTCACCAAGTGCCCTGTCAATTTCAAGTTAGACCAGTCATTGAGTATTTTCTTAAACTAAAAACTTAATTAAAATTACTCCAATAGACTCCATATTTCACCTTGCTGAATACTCAAACCCAAAACTGGCAAACTACCTCTGAACACCCCAATTCAACCTTGAGCAAGCTTAATTCGAATCCACAAGAACTGAATTATGGTTGTCCCTACTGCATTGAACGTGAGACCCATATCCACACCCCATTTGGTCCTGGACCACCTTCCCTTAGCTAATAGAGATTTCTAGATAAAAGATACCACTGTCATAGAGCTTCTGCTCAGAATACATTTCCAAAGTAGGGACAAGTTCCTGAACCATGCTGATGAAATTGGCCTTTGGGAGTAAAATTTGCCCAAGTACCAGTTCCCCCAAGTCCATATTTTTCCTAAAATTGTACATATGTGCTATGCTTGCTATGTCCCCAGTCATAGAACCATCATGTCTCATGACCAAAAATTCCTTTTCACCATCACTGCTGAGTCCATCAATGAGATGTTGCGGCTCCAACCAGGACCAAACCTAACTCCCCTCTCAATTGGAGACCTGTTGGACTTATATCCCAAACTCAGCTATGCAAGATTGGCCCAATTGATCTAAACCTTCATCATAGAAGAGAAGTATACCCCAAAGAGCTCCCTCCATATGTAGCAACCATATTTTCTCCTTGGGGCCGAAATATTGTGTCCATGATATCTTGTATTTTGGGTTACTCCACAAGTGAGTACATTGATGAAATCATCCTAGCTTTCATGTCCATCTATACCCCAGGAAAACCTCCTGCAACCATTTATGACTTTGCCACATTCATAGCTGACATAATGCATGAGCAATTCACAAGAATGGGAAATGAAAGGGTTTTTAAGTACTCCTCATTACTATACCACATGTTCCTCTTGTTGAAAAGTGTGCAACAAGAAAGGCTAAATTAGGAAGTGATAAAAATATAACTGCTAAAAATAGCACTTCTAAAAATAGCAGTTTGGCCACCTTGGGTGAGAGGTGAAACTGCTAAAAATAACATCTTCTAAAAATAGCATTTCTGGTCCCTTCCTATTTATAGCAGTCCCTGGTCTATCTATAGGAAGTAAATTTGAATTTGGTCTTACCAGCAGTTTGGAATATTAATTAATTAATTCCCCAGGAGTTAATTTGTTAAGGAAAAGCAAACTTGAAGTCTTGGTGAGAACATGCAATTATTTCTCCACTAATTGGGGAATGTGTCCTTGATTTGCTCCACTGGTTGAGGAATTAAGGATGGGTTCTATATTGAGAGGATCAATTGACTTGGTTTAACTTAGTCAAGTTCAGTTATATTAATTTAACAAGATGTTAAATTAATGAGATATAGTTTGTTGATGCTTGCATGCATGTGACAACTATTATTTCAGATAACTGTGTATTCACTCATGGTTAACTGATGCATGTCAGTTCTGTCATAGACCAAGTTGAGATCAGAGAAGGGACATTGTACTATCATTTGGATGAATATTTTTCCTATAAAGGAAGCTCATCCATGATGAGGATTTATCTCCTTCAAGTTTGTGCAGTGATTTCAGAGGTCAGTGTTGTGTATGAGGTGAGAATCACACAGGTTTTAGCTGGAGGACCCAGGAAAAACTGTGCATAGAAATAAGAGGCTTGGAGGGCAGAGGAGAATGTTTGTGAGAAGCCTTTGATTGTTTATGCACAGCAGAGGGATTATACTGAGAACTGGATAGCTTCCGAGCTAAGGCTTTGTGTAATCCGGACATATTTCCACTTGTATGATAATACAGAGATGGGGTTTTAGGCTGGTGCTTTTCCCTGGTTATATCTTCTGCGTTATGTGTGTTTGATTTCTCCATATTAGTTATATGTGTTCTTATTGATGTTGCTCATGTTCAATTAAGCTTCCACTAAATTGTTTGTAGAAGTAGATCAAGTGTTTTGCTTTAGTACATTGCATTACTAGGTGATCTATAGGTGGGAAATTTCTACATGGTATCGGAGCTAGCTAATTTATAGAAAAAGTTCTACATGGTATCAGAGCTAGCTGATTTGTAGAAAAATTCTACAAAATTCCACACCTCTACTTCCAAGTAGATAAATTCCCACTTACCTTGCAAAATTTGGACACCAAGGGCCAACCAAGATTAGTCATCTTCTGGACCCCATTGACTCATCAAAATTCCTCCCCCTATTCATACAATGAATTCATAGATTCCTTTGTCCATCCTGTGATGAACATGCTCAATGGAACCCCTCCACCAAGAATCAATCCTGAGATTAGGAGAGTCCTTCATCTAAACATAAATCATTAGGTGGGATATTGGTACTTGTACCAAAACCATACTGAAATAAGGATTTATGGTTGTTAGCTTGCCCCATACAAACTACCTAAATACCTCCCAATGAGGTTATTTTCCCTAGAGTACTACATGCAGATAATAAATTCAGATGAGGTAAACTTTGTCAAAGCCAAAAAGAAAGCCCAGCTCGAGATCAAAGACCAATTGGGTCCTTTTATTTGTAATAGCAAAGAAGCTGGAAAGGAGGTAGACCTAATTCTTCAGAGATTAAAATTAAAACAAAGCTTCATATGGAGATATGATCCCTTGGATTTCATTTGAAAAATAAGGCATAAAAACAAGATGGCTCCTTATATCCATCACCATATCCTTGAGATAGAAAAGTATGCCAACCAATTGCAATGGGTGGAAAACACTTTAGAGGATAGGGACAATACTAAAGTTGCTGTGGAAAACACATTATTAGATCTAGAAAATAAACTTGATGAAAATTCATTTCTGCAAGTACCACCTCAGGAAGGGACAATGAGAACTCCCCCTATTATGCAGTCTCCTCTGGATGAGGAGAAAAATCCCAAAAGGGGCAGGGACACAAGCCTTCAATGATCAATATGAAAGAGGCCAAAGCAAAAGGCCTAGACTCAATCCCGTGTCAGAACAGGAAGACACCGATGGCCCAGTTAAAATTACTGATTCTAAGCCAGAAAGGAGTAAAGGTACTACTCCTTTAGAGGAAACACAACCCCCATCATCCTCAGGAACCCAGATGATACAGAGATAGATGAGTGTAGAGACCTCATCTTTCAGCAGGCCAACAGAGTAGGATAAAAGTATCAAAGACAAATTCAAAGAGATAAAAATGAGGAATGAAAGGTTGAAAGCTGAGACATATGCTCAGCTTTTCAAACTTTCTACTCCAAGACAGAATAGATTGATGTCAGCCTTTGACATCAAAGAGGGGAAGATGTAGGTATCCTTCATTCAACCAACTGTGCAACAACCAAGGGCACCCACTGATTATAAGAAAGTTGATTTTGAGGTGTTGGCCAGGGATATTCACCCTGTGGACCAAATAGAGTTTCATAAGAAGGCTGGAGAAATTATCTACTCCACCCTGACAGGGAAGTCCATAGTTGTTCATCAATTGCAAAGTTCCCTAAACAACATCACAGCTTAGTATCAGCTTGAACATGCTTCATCACAAGCCAAGGATAATAGAATCAAGTCTTTGGAAGAATTGATCATAGAGATGGGACATGATCCAAAAGATATCAAAACAACAGAGGATTTAATAAAACAAAAGAAAAAGGACATTGCTTCACTGAAGAAGCAACTAAAAATACCCTCCTTGCATCATCCACAAACAAAGGAGGTGTTACAATCTCAAACTCAGCATGAGGACTTAATGGATTTAGTCCTCAAGCTGAATGATCAGTTGAGGAGCACGGAGAAGGAATTGGATGCCTTAATCCAATTGAAGCAAGGTGAAGTAGGGACCACACCAGCAACTGCGATCCATACAGTGACTAGTGCAGTACCATCTACATTGGTAACTACATTGGCTCCAAAGACTCCTATAGGCATTGCCTTTCCCATCACCATTGTAGCATCTACATCCGCAACATCTACAACAACAACAGGTACAACAATAGATGAAGCAACCAAGCTTGTTCATGCCATGGAAGAAATGTCTATTCAGACAAAAAACAAGCTAAAGGAATAGGTGACGAGCTTAGAAACATACGATAAGCTTGCCAAGATTATGCAAAAAGAGGAGGAACAGAAGGCAACAAGGATAAAGGAAAAGCTCAAGTTATGGAAAGAGACTTGACACTAAAGGAGCCTCTTGGAGAAGCCAAGGAAAAATGTGGGCCAATATCATTGACTCTGTCAATGATATTTGGCCATCCATACAAGTCATATTCAAGTAAATTGATCACATAAGATTAATAACAGAGGCTATTGAGAAAGTGAAGATAGAATTAGGCAACAGGCCTAGAGATGCTACCAGGCTCATCCAGTTCTTAAATTCAAAGAATAAGTACCAACTATATGAACTGGAAATTGAAGACAGTACTGCTACTATTCTGGAGGTAAAGAAAGTCCTCACCAAGAGGGACCTTATGCATAAGTTAGAGGAAAAGAGCAAGGAAATGCAAGTAGCCGTTGATAGGTTCATGGCTAAGTTTGATAAGCTAAAGGAAAAGGGATTACCTAATCCCTTAGTCATTCATGATAAACTTATGGAACAAGGAGATTACAACGACAAACTTAGGGATGTAGCAAGGCAACAAGTGGCTACTTCACAGGTTTCAGGAATACCAACAAGAAAGGTACTGTACAGTGCCTTTGAAAATCTATTTTACCTCCAGCATGAGGTAAAACATATGTTTGTAAATAAGCCTTCATTTTCCAAATACATCGAGGTAGATGAAACTTACCAGAGAATGCTTGGTATCCTGTTACCAACAGATCAAGAATGGGAAAATTCGACTGACTTACTATAGCAGAACACAGTTAAAGGTCAAACACACAATCAAAGAGGAAAAAGGGCATTAGATTCAAATGGTTACAGGGTCAAAGAGTATCAGTATAGAAGACAACGACCTTTGTCCGGCACAGAGCATTAGCAACCATAAACTTCCAGCTAAACTACAATAAAAGGGATAGCAAGAAAACAATTCAATATCTATCACTACCTTCCTGCGAGAAGATATTTTGAATTTCCTAGATTAATTCCCAAGTTAGTTTGGGATATTTTGTAAAAACATTTTGTATAAATAATTCACAAATCGAAGTATGTAGGCGTGGATTCTTATACTTTCAATAGAATTTTGTTCAAAGACTGTAAAAGCTTTTGTATCACTGACTGGGCCAACATGCTAGGTTGATGAATCAAGATCATATATTTCAAGGGATTCATGTGTAAAGCGAAGTACAAATGAGTAATTCTCTTGTGTTGTTTTATCTCTCTTAAAGTTGTTTGATAATCTTAAATGTTTCAGAAGTCTGAATGTTTTAACTTGAATATTATTTCAGAATTTGCTTAACTGCACTCTGTCTTACTGTTATACATTTTTAATGTTTTCTCTTAAACTATCTTAGCTAGGGAATTCTTAACTACTCCTTAGCTTCCGTAGTTTCTCCTCTGGTCTATAGTAAAGGATTCTTAATTGCCCTTTACTCATGATTCATTGCTGTTCCCCCATCTTAGCCTCAGTCTGAGGATTCTTGATTGCCCTCTCACCTCCGTTAAGACTCATTCCACCATTTAGTCCAAGGATTTGTACTTCACTCTACTATATTTCCCCTTGAACATTCCCTTTAGTGAGTTAACTCCATCTTTGCTGCCCCTTCTTTGACTCCATTTCCCAATGGCCTAAAGGCATCAACCTATCTTCCTGTTTTATGGATTCCACCACCAAATCTTCATACAAATCAAAAACTCCCCTGAACTCTAGAACTAGCATAATATCTAAGAAAACATAGCTAAATTATATAGAGAGGGCCCTCTTTGAGCCATAGGTTGGCTAGAGCCTATGCTTAAAAGTTGGTTTGTGGTTACCTCGAAGCATTCTCTTCTTCCAAAAACTTCTAAGGAATTCTTTTGAGTGATAACAGATGGATGGAAAGAAAGTACAATACTTCCACCTCTAGGATGTATTGTTATACTACCTAGTGCACCTTTGTGTTATTCCAAGTGAGCGTGCCAAGCTGATCTAGGAGGTTCACTACATTCGGATTGTAGGAAACTTTGGTTTGGAGAAAATCGTGGTAGTACTACATAAGTATTTTTATCGGCCAAAACTTCGACAAGATGTTGGGAAATATATTAGATCCTACATTGCCTATGTCATCAGTAAGCCAACCATTAAAAAGAAAGGACTATAAACTCATTTGCCTACTCCTAGCCAGCCTTGGGAATCCATTTCCATGGACTATATGTATGGCCTTCCTTCTACTAAGCGTGGAAACAATTGTGTATTTGTGGTTGTTGATATATTTTCTAAGATGGCTATATTGATGGCTTGTAAGAAGAGAATCACAACATAAGACACTACCAAACTCTTCTTTGAACGAGTGTGGGTAAATTTTGGTATCCCATAGATCATGGTATCAGATTGGGATAACAGGTTCCTGAGCACATTCTGTTTGAGCCTCTGGTTGTTGTTGGACACTAAGATCACCAAGTTGACTGCATTCCATCCTCAAACTGATAGCCAGATAAAGGTTATCAACATGATGATAGTGCACATACTATGCATGTAAAAATCCAAGCATCCACGAACATGGGATAAGAGTCTTCCCTATGTGAAACATAGCTTTAACGAAGCTCTCCATAACTCGACTAACCACAACCGCTTTCAAGTGGGCATGGTATTTCAACCATTGTGTCTCATTGTTGTTGTAATGCCTCTTGTGACGACACACACATAGTTTGCACATGTTCAATCCAACGTTAATAAATCCACCAAGTTTAATGAAAACATCCAACACATCCAAAAACAGGTTCATGATATCCTTGATAAAGCCAATTCCAAGTACAAACAACGTCATGATCAACATTAGGTGCCACATAGGTTTCAAGTGGGTGAAAAAATTTGGTTGCATTTGTAGAAGGAATGCCTTACCAAAGCCCATAAGAAGCTTCAACCACTATGATATGTTCCTTACACCATCACCGAGGGTATGGGTGACAATTCTTTTGAGCTCAACATTCCTCCATTCCTTGGCCTGCACCCAATGTTCAATGTGGATTGCCTTCGGTCTTACTTTCCATGATTGCTAGACACATCAGACATTGCTGAACAACTGACACCAACAAAGCTTAACCAAGATTGCATTGAACAAGCCATGACTGATCAAATCATGGACACTCAAATTAAGAAAACTCGCCAATAGAGGATCCAACTGTATCAGTTTGTCAAAGCCAGCAAGCTCCTGCACCAAGGCAAGTGGTTCACTAGGGACAAAGTTCAATAGAAGTTTCCCCATCTAATGGAGGCACTTAACACAATGGGGACCATTTCTTCCTAAGGGGGAAGGACCAATCTAAGTGTATATTGGTGGCCACCCACCTATTCCACTTGGAACTCCAATGCTATTTGCTTTCATTTTCCTAATTTCTAGCATAATTTACTATTTTTGGCAGCTTTTTCGGGCCTTGAAATTCCAAAGTTATTTGAGGCCCTAAAGGATGTTATTTTGGAAAATGGGAAAACCTGTTGCCTATGGCAAGGGTTTAGAGTCAAATTTTTTTTTCCTCAAATAAATATTTCTAACGAGGTATGGTACGCTCCAAACGAAGATTGTATGATAAAGTTACGACCTCGAGAAGTTGACGTTCCAACTAACCCCAATGGTGCCCACAATCTTTGGTCGTTTCATCTCCTAGGGTTAGGTTTTTGGATGTTTAGGGTTTTCACTATTTCTTGATTATAAAAAAGCCCGCCAGTCTCATTGTAACACAACTCAAAAGGCATGTAGCCGTCACATCTCTTCCTAGAGATAAGTTACCATCACTTGAGCTAGTTTATTTCTCCTATGTATGTAAACAATTTTCAACAGTTTTTATTTATTAATTGAAGTTTTTTTTCATTGTATCTCTCTGTTTTGGTTTGAACCTGTATTTTATTTCTTTCCTTCATAAATTTGGATCAGTGATATCATAGTTGTATGCTTTTTCTTTATTTTTTTGTGCATGTCCCCAACGAGGTTTAGGTATAAGTAGTTGGGACTTGAACTAATTGAACCCTTGCGAGCCCAACCTCGTTGACCCCGACGACCTGCCATGGAAAAAAGAAAAGAAAGATGAGGGAGAAGGAGATCCTTTCAAAATGTTGCTTGAAGAAGACCTCAAGCAACAAATGAACAAGATGATGGACAATTTTTTCTAGACCCTTCGACGGGTATCAACAGGGGAAGCATCTTCATCCAACAATCACTTCGGAGGTGCCACCTCCTTTAAGGTACACGTTAAATATGACATTCCTATATTTCAAGTCCAAATAGACGTAAATTCCATTGATAGATGGTTAAATTTGTTGGAAGGATATTTTTTAGTCCATAATTTTTCTTATAGGAAAAATATTACTTTTGCACGTCTCAAAGCCCCCCCCATGTCAAGGACTCATGGGAAACTTACTGAGCAAAGAATCAAGGAGAAACCTTCACTATTTTTAGTTGCACCCTCTTAGAATTCTTTCCAAAATGTCTTCAAGGAACAATGTTATCTTGTCGGAAGATATGAAGATAAGTACATAAAATGGACCGCACTAGGGCAAGGAAGGGAGCAAGATGTGCCAGAGTTCACAAACATTTCCCATACCCTACACACAAAGTTAGGTATCAAGGATTTTGAGTGGAATTTGATACTCAAGTGTCGTGGTTGTATGCACAAATACATCCATAAAGATATGGAGTTCCTAGACATCTCCTTGCTTGGCGCAACATCTCGATATACTGTGAGGATCGAGCAAAAATTTAAACTAAAGAAGCGAGACTTTGGATCTACAAATCTGAAGCAGGGAAAAGGCACCTCCAAACCATAAAACGAAGGCCAAAGCCAAGGTGGAGTGACCCAAGACAACCCATCAAAGCCAAAAGAAAATAATAGCACCACGAAGATGAAGAAGGACACTAGAAAGTGGTGTGAGTTCCACATGAGCGCTACCCACAACACAAATAAGAGTCACACTAAGTGGTCACTAGTGGTTGAGCTAAAATATTGGAGTCATATACATGTTCCGACTCTGATCCATAACTTTTAAGGGGAACGACAAGGGGAAGAAAATTATTAACGTGAAACCTAGTGCCACCATTGCCACGACCAAGGTCCAAAAGAATGAGCTCGAAGATCTGAAGGAGGGGGGGAGTCTCTTCCACTCACAGATGTGGGTGAAGGGTTCTCCATTACAATTCATTATCAAGAATGGGAGACAAAAGAACCTCCTCTCAGTAGAGGCCATTAAGCGGTTGGGTCTGTTGACCACACCACACCCGCAACCATACATGATCAAGTTGCTTCAGCAAGGACAAGATATTCATGTCAGCTAAAAATACTACCTTCCCTAAAACATTAAACCCTTCACAGATGAGGTATTTTTTATGTTACTCCTATTTAACTATGTGATGTTTAATTAATCCAACCATACTTTTGGAAGCGTCATGTTATGTACGATTCCACACCTCACAATGTTATTATTAGTTTGGGAAGAAATCTATACAAGATACTAGAGGTAGCCCCACCTAACGCCATTTCTTTGATCTCTACTAATAAATGCAATAATATAATCTCCTAGACTAAGAAATTTATTTTCTTTTTGATTCAATCTCAAAGTACAAGGATGATCGTGGTCACATCCATAGCCCCTAGAAAGGGTTCCCCCGCATAGCAGAAACAAGTTGAAAAAGTCGTGGAGGAGTACAGGGACATCTTCTCCTCCCCCATAAGGGTACCCTTGCACTTCCAGTTCAAGAATTCAATTGATTTGACTCATAGGCACTTCTACCTAGTGGGCTAATTGATGAGCCTCAAAATTATAGCAAGAGTGTTGTAACTCTCAAGGCTACTAACTTTAATTATCAACTCAGGGTTCATACAAACTTAAGAGGTGACAATGTTTTATGAACAATAGGCTAAGCTCTACTCATGTCACCTTCAAGAAATGGACCAGAACAAGACATACATAAACTACTTTATCAATTGATTTTAGATTGGAAAGGAAATAAATTGCATGAAAGGAAAGTTCTAATCTATTTGCAGAAATGGAAATGCTACTCTATTTGCAAAGAAATGGGAATGTTACTTGCTCAAAAGTAAATGTTAATCCTATTTTAAAAAATGTAAAGGCTACACTACTTGCAGGAATGTAAAGTCCACAATACTTGCAGAAATGCAAACATTAATCTATTTGCATAATGTAAATGTTGCATAAAAAGGAAACCTAGTCTATGCGATTGGAAATAATAGTGCTTGAAATATAAACTCTAGATTAAGAAGCATAAATCAAAGAAAGAAATCCTAATCTATTTTGCATAAGGGAAAGAACATGTAATCAACCTTTAACCACTCCGTTCCAAAGGGATTAAACTTAATGATAGAATTCATTAGATATCTCATGAGACAATCATAAAAATCATCAATGTATTAGCAAATTCATAAATTTGCCCACTAACCTTAATTACAAAAATGTGTTGTAGTGGGAAAAAGGTAAGTTCAAGGTGGTATTTTGCCTCCCTCAATCATGTTTTAAGAGCCTAAGGGGCCTTATTCAAGGATAGGGGGGGAAATCAAGCTTTAGGAGCAATCCTGGCCAAGTTTACATGGTTCTACAAGATGCTACAAGATTGCCCCATTTTGCTATTGGATTGGATCCGTGAGCATTCTGAGGATGGTAAAGGAGATATGAAGGTAGGGAGGGGTAATGGAGGGGTAATGGAGGGTAAATTAAGGTTTTATGATACCTTTTCCAAGCCTAGTACCCCTCAGGGTCCCATATTTCCCAAGAATATATAAACACGGTGGCCTTCACTAACCCATAAATTTGCTCTTGGTGAACAATATTTTGGGAGAGTTGTGAGGTGAAAATAAAGGAGTTGACTGTAGGGAGAGGAGTGTGAATGAAAATGCTAAAACTACAAAGCAACAATTGTACCTGCATGTCAGGCAAATTATTCTTTTGCAGCTTGAAAAGGGTGCTAAACTAGTAACCAATTTGTAGGAAAATGGAAATAACTAAGAAAGGACGAGTTGAATTTTATTTGAAATATATATACTACATTAAAAATTAATCTAAATTGTATTATGCACAAGATCTACATCCATAAGAGATTATGCTTCTCAGACTTAAAGAAGATTGTTAGATCAATCTCTAAATGTGTAGATAATAAAGTATGAAAAATGAGGCAAATCAGATACCTAACTACAACAAAAGAAAGAAACTATATATATTTTTTGGCTTGCCAATACTATATCCCCAACCATGCACCCATAGGAGAAGTGATTGGAAGACTTGCACAAGAAATTTTCATAAACGAGTTTGCTAGATAAAGAAGGAAAATATTGATAGGAAAGGAAATGCATGGAAGACATATACATGTAAGAGATACTAGAGCCTCTGGGTTGGGCCCTAACCCAAGGGGACTCATCCCTCTAAAATAAGCTCAGATGTAGATCAACAAAAAACTTTTCATTAATGCAAAATATTGCTCAAATACATAAAAAATGGAAATGGGACATCAATTTCTTAGCTCCTAATAGTCTTTATTCTCTTGCAAATATAGAATCCTATTGAGCCCTTAGGCTTGCTTATTTATATAGAAATGAATAAGGGGTAGCCTTCTTGGAAAGAAGTTTGTTTCCCTCCAAAATCTCTAAAAGGGTGGATCTGGCTCCCTGAAATCCTCACAATCCTTGAGTGTATCAACTACTAGTAGATATTCGAACTGTGGGTGAGTGATTTTAGGGAGCAAGTTGAGTTGTAGATGAGTAAATGTAGAGGAAAATCCTCCTACATCTTCTCTAGCTTCCTCCAATGTATCTGTGCATAGTAAATGCATTCAAATGCACCCTTTTCCTACATATTAATCACATTAGTCCACGAGATATGAAAATCATCCTCTAGTATTCCTAATAAACACATAATATTAAAAAATATGCTATTAAATGTGAGGAAAGGGGTAAATATAGGCTAAAGGAAGGCTATATGGGCCTTATTATTTACCTATTAATGAGGTTCATCATCATCCTCTTGTTGAAGGTGTTGCTCAC
The DNA here is from genome assembly GCA_000404065.3 of Pinus taeda. Lineage (NCBI taxonomy): Eukaryota > Viridiplantae > Streptophyta > Pinopsida > Pinales > Pinaceae > Pinus > Pinus taeda. The sequence continues at coordinate 29,738 of APFE030986490.1, forward strand.
CCTCTAATAAAATTAGCCATTTAGTTCCATGTCATGCATAACACATCCCAAGGTATCTCTGAAGAAGTGCCCTCCTGAGGATGGAACCCTGCATTTCTTTCTATCTATGCCCATTCTTGTTATTCTTCAATTTGATCCCTTTTTTCCTATAGCGCTATCAACAAAATAGGGTTTAACTTGAACCCAATATAGTTGGCCTTCAGCCTTTGGACTACCCTCTTGTATAAGGGTGTCTTCTCTAAGCACTCCTCAACCTTTCTCGAGAGTGATATTCCCTAATTTGTAAGCTTTGGGGAAATGAATGCCATCTCCTCTCATAGGCCTGCAAGCCTTTAGTCCTTAACAACTTAAACATGTCCTTGAAAGGATGAATTACATACTCCTAATTTTCTATGTAACAGGGTGCCAGGTTGGGATCCTCATAGATGAGCTTGTGTTTGCTGACGACAAGGTGAGGAGCCCTCAACTCTACTCTGACCCACAACGGCTCATTAGTCTCATGGGATATGAATCTTTTTTCTTCCTCAACCCTTGCCTCCTCATGGGTCAACCAAGAGGTTAATGCTATCATCTACACATCCCCCATCCTAAAATTTGGATCCCATAAATTCATGTCAATAAAGATGAGGTTGTGCATGTAAAACTCTACCATCTTAGATTTTTCCTCCACACTAGCCTCATCATAAAATTCAATAAAATGCTTGTAGCTTTGGAAGGGTAGTGAACCATGTTGTGCTAGAGTTTTGATTTGAAATTGAAGCCACTACTCTTTGAGAAATATGGCATATGTTTTTGAGTGTTGTCAGAATTGGGTGGCCTCCATGGGGAAGCTTACCATGGTGACAAGTTGTCTTTCTTTTTCCTGTAGTTTCTCTCTTAACCTCTGATTTTCCTTTTGCAATTTCTCCCTCATAGTTGACTCTCTTAGCCTCAAAGCAACCATTTCTTCACCCATTTTCTACATTTTCTCTTCCATGAGCTTCACATTCTCAACTCCCCTGAATTTAGCAATCTACATCCATTGATGGGTTTAATTTCTTTCTTTATCTATCTCAAGTAAGATGGGGATTGCAAATTTAGTGGGAATAATTCATACTTTCTCATAGAATTTATAGTACAACCCAATATTTGGCTGAGGATTAGGCGCTTGTAGCTCCTGTGGTCCTTCTCTTCCCTCCTGGGATGTTATTGTACCTTCCTGTAGCACTGTTTCCATATTTTGTAGCAAATATGCTTTTTCCTATAGTTGTATCATTTCTTCCTATAGCTGGGCAGTTTCTTCTTGTAGTTGCTTGACCCTAGCTTCCCTGGTGTCTGGCCTTCTTAGTGAAGTTTAGGGATGCTTCCCTTTAGCTGTGACATATGTCACCTCCTCAATTTGTCCCTTACTCTTCTCTAGCTCTCCCTCTTGGTGACTGGTTCATCTTTCAATCGTGATTGGAGTAGTAGTTGAAGGTTGAGGATTCACCTATTTGATTTTAGTACTCCTTCTTCTGAAGTATAGGGGACCTTGCTTTGGCTTCCCCCTTTTAATTTTTACAAGCATGCTAAGGGCTCCCAGGGTGGCAACTACCTCTTGTTTAGTGGTTCCTTTGGAGAGGCTTACTTGCTACTCTTGTTTGCTCTTCTTTTGAGGCCTAGAAGGCTCCTCAATGGTCTCTTTTACTGCCTTTGGTTTTTCTTCTTCTTCCCCTTATTCAAATTCTTCTCCCTTTCCTTCCACCTTCTCTTCTTCAACATATTCTTCAACAACATTATGTTTTGTGGTCTCTTCATGTTCTAGCAGAGGTTGGGCTTGAGTCTTAATGAAGGCCTCCCTGTCCATGTCTTCAAAGTCTGTCCATGATATAGGGTTCGTAAAATGACCTAAGGAATCCATGACAATGAGCCTTACGAGCCCTTGATTATCAATGTATTGGTGTTTCCCTTCCTTCACCCTCTAGCTCATTTCTACTATGGAATGAAGAAGAAAGTGGGAATACTGAGCCTAATTGGGATATGCAATTTTGTCTAGAATATCAACTCATAAAGTAGCCTAAACTGATATACATATACAACACTTAGCCTCCCCTCACATGATATGTATTTTAAGTTGTTGTAGGTTACTTCATTGCATGGGTAAGGCAAGATTTCCATTCTAACTCCATTTTATCTTGAATTGGATTTTCTTCAGGGAGGTGTTGAAGGCTCGAAAAATCAAGTCTACAACAAGGGGGATAACCACTTGGTCTAGAACTTAATGCAACTCCTTTTCCGTTTGGAATAGTGGCTCCGACTGGGGATGATGGGACCAGTTTCCCAATCTGTTTATGATGTGTGTGCTAACAGGATGATGTTTTTCTTTATGAGGTTTTATGGGGTGAATGCTTGTTATAAATCTAATCTATATTTTAACTATCATATGCAATCTATTGTAATCAAAGAAACATTTAACTCTAAACTATCCCGGGAGCAATGTTTGCTTATGTGATCTAAAATAATTTCTAAAAGCAATTGATGACGAAAATCATTCAATCACCACGAGAAAAGAATCCATTTAAAAATGATTGTTTCATATAAGAAGTTAGTCGAAACAATTATGAGAAATATATCGCATAAGAGTTATTCACATATTCAACATAAAAAGTAAGTTATCACCATAGAGAAGTGCAATAATGACAACTAAACATTCAAACTTTCATATGTCAATAACTGAAAATGATTTATAGCTTGAAACATAAGTAAAAAGTATTAGGAGATAAAAATACCATTGGTAATAAGTTCTACTCATGAGCTCCAACAATATAGATCTATCTCCAAATCACTTAACATCCACTAAAAGTACAGAAGTGCATTTCAGTAGCAGATTTCAAACTCATATAAAAATAAATCTCATTCCATTCATTTTATCAAAACCTCCTCAGTGGGGGGAAAAATGCACATTCCGAAGAATTTTTTTTGATAAAGCTCTGGACCCCTCTCTAAATGCACGAGAGGGGTTTAAATACTACTCTATAAAATCTAAGAATAAATATTACAAAAATAGATGAGGAGGTTTAAATGACCTGCATCATTTTAAGCAAAACTAAACTAAAACAAGAATGAACTGTATCTATGATAAATCCTGCATTTGATCTTTTACATTGCAAATCTCCAGCATTGGTTTCAAAAGCGTCGGTTGGTCGACTTCAGCTTTTAACTGCCCTACAAATACGGTGTTGGCAAGAGCTGGCACTATCTTCTCGGCAGAAGTCATGAGGTATTTCAAGGTCATCCATTGGCTATGTGGTTTTACCAGGTACTGCTAGTATGTCTCCCAATTTAACCTGTTTACCTGTTTAATCGTTTCTTCCCTTTCCTCTGCTGTTCGTTTCCACACATTTTGAAGTTTTTGTGCCTTTGGAAGGAAACCCGGGGTGGTCTCTACTACCAAATTGCCATTGTGCAGGTTTTCATTTATGCATTCAATGACATTGTTCGGTGTTGCCGATGCCTCTTCCATTGCCTGTTCTGCTTATTTTAACTAAGAATCCCATTACGCGAATAAAATATCTTTATGTGATTCGTCAATTCTGGGCATGTTTTCTCTTTTTCCTTCTTCTGATCTCTGTGAGTTCAAGAAGTCTAAGACCTTCTTAAAATTTGAGTCATATTCAAGTCACAATTCTACAACTTGATTAGTAATATTATCACTTGTTTCGCAATGGGAATTCCATTGTGAAATCTTCTAGCACAGTAATTCTTTTTGTTGCAAAAGCCGAGAATTAAGAACGAGTGCTTCTGTGATGAACTCCTCAATTTTGGGATCGTCTTTATGCAGCTCTATCATATCTTGTAATTGCTTTTCTTTACTGACCAAACTGCTTTGATGTGCCAATTGTATTTGCTGGAAGTCTTACTGGAGTTTTGCTAGCTGTGTTTCTACTTCTTGATTGATGCTGACTTGCTGTAATTGTTGTTCCAAAAACAAAATCCTATCATCTTTCTCTTTAAGTAACAATTGAACTTCTGCTGCTTTATCAATAGTTGTTGAAGCATATGCCCCTGCGATCTGTGAGAGCTTAGTTAGATTTTCCAATAGGTCTGTAATGGGGTCTTTCCAAAGAACATCTAGAGTTTCATTCCTGGGAGCGAGCACAACATCCAATTTTCTTTTCTTTCTTTGCCTTCTAACGACAACTTTATGTTGGGGGTTATAAATACATCCAGAGGAGGAATCTCCTCTATCCTTGGTACAATCTCGGATGAGGGGGTAACAGGAATGTGCTCCGTTTCCTGAGTATTTACAACCCTTTATATTACCATCTCCGTAGTCGTCTCTTTTGGATTTGTTGGAGTCACTGGAGTTTGTTCCTCTGCGCTCAGAATCTTATTAAAATTTTCCCATTCCCCTTCTAGATCAATTACAAGTGGCTTCGTTGGCTTTGTAAGAGGAGTGGGAACTTAATCTTGTTTTGGGGACAAAGCCTGCTGATCAGGCTTTTCTGTAGATTGAGCTGTGTCTTTAATTGACCCCTCGCTTCTGCTGTGTTCACTCTTGGACTGATCACCGAACTTTTCAGCTGATTCTTTTTCAGGACATGTTTTAGATTTCTCTTTTGAACCCTCACTTATGCTAACACTGGGAGTAGGCTCCCTTATTTGTTTGATGAGAAATTGGTCCAATGGGACCTTTGATAACCTCTTCTTTTTGTGATTGTCAAACTTTTGGAGATCTTCTTGGTCAAAAACAATTCGTGCCATATGCTGAACCTCTTTGAAAGTGTTCTTCTGCAGAAAAACATCGTCAAAGGGATCTTCTTCATTGGAAAACACTTTTATTTTAACCATTGTAGTAAAATTACTAACAACACCAAAGGGATCATATTGCCTCCCCGAGAACTTTGGTAGTTGTAAACATAACATATTATCAACTTCTTTGAAAGCATGACCTAAGTCATGTAATGCAAAGGCTTCGCATACTATAGGAAGTTGTGGCCAAATGGCCTTCTTGGAGTCTTTCAGTACCTTGCTCATTCCCGCCACTTCACAGGTCTGATAAGCTATTTCCTTGGCCATTAGTTTGTCGGGGATGTAAAGAGGTAGCACATGGGGTGAAGCAATGCTACCGAACATTGATATACGTGAACAACTCTTCCCCAAACCACCTTGCCATGGTGAGAATATCCACTTCAGCCTCTAGGGAAAACCTTGGGGCATCTCGGTTATAGAGAATTTTATAAATAGGGAGCATAATTCCATGACAAATTTTGAAGAAATGTGGGACGAAATTGGATTCCCACAATACTTTTTGATAAACCTGAATGGGAAGTGGATTCTATACCGTCCACTTCCATCCCATAATAGGAAAATCGGAAACAAAACAAATAGTGTCCATGACATAGGTGCTAAAAAAGAATGGAGGGTAAATCCTCGAAGTAAATCTTCTTTTAGTTCTGTATCCTAAAATTGCACCGGCTAAATTATCCAATAGAATTTGGGCCAAATCCATTATTGTGGCATTAGTGGCCGCATCCAATAGAGGTAGCCATTCCGATGAAAACTTGTTGATGTCTGGTTTCCCAAACAGTCTACATAACATTGCAGTGGCAAAACAGTAAGGAGAATAGATAGAGCCAGTGGCGTACATAACATTTTTATCCTTCTTCAACCTTTCTTCATTGCTTGACCAATGCTTTGTGCACTCCGCCAAGTCTTCATTCTCCTTGGCAAAGTTTTCTACAAATTGATTGTTGTAGCTAGCTTGGGGTTCTGGTAAGTGGTACATACGCCTCAAATTATTTGGAGTGAATGACCCCATGACTTCCTGGATTTTCGTTTTGAACTCTCTATTAGATATGTCTACATGATCTATAATCCATTTCACCATGTTAGTGTAGGGGATTATCTTCGGCCTCGTAGCAATGCGATGTAGAAACAAGCATGCAAGTTTAGTTAAAGATGCTTCAGAGGAGCCACGTCCATCCGTGGTAACTGTAACCTCCGTAATTCTTAGCTTTTCGTCCTCCAGCAACTGATACATAGCTTCCCATGTAGATATCCCCGTGTCCTGATTACAGGTGGTGTCTGTGAATAATGGGGCCATTTTTGTCTTCTTCAACGCAGGAGCCTTGCCTTTCTTCCCCATTTCTTCGTGTATTACGCTCTGTGTTTTCTTCCTGAGAATTTGCAAGCACAAAGAAAAAAATATGGTAAGATGATAGTGAATACATGAATAATCAATAGAAAGATGAAAATAAGGTGACGAGAGATCTTTAATTCTAAATCATATCAAAAGATATCAACATGCTTCAAATGGTCCTTTTACTATGATCTGAATCGTTTTTAATAAATGACCACTAATGGACCGTTATGATAAACTTTAATGTTCATAAATTTGCATCGAACGCCGAAAAGTACTATCCTAGAATCTTGAGTCCTTCGAATTGCGATAAAGGGGATTTTACAATTTGCTTCGCAATATCGTAGATCGTTATATCACAAAACTTGTTTTCATTAAACCATCGTTACATTGAACCACTATGATATGCGATTTGCGAGACGCTATTGCATTTCGTGATATTTGATTATGTTATATAAAGCAGAGCCACGGTATTAGAATTTGCGATGCGATGGGGTTGTAAGCTTTGTGATCTCGCATTCTCGCGGATCGCATTTTCGAGGGTTTACTTTTATAAGGGATGTCCGCTGTAACCTTTTGCAATGTGAGAATAATGTTTCCTAAAGTGGGTCTTTAAGGTTTGCTAATACATTCAAGATTTTCCATTATAAAGTTTTTCCTTAGGTCTTATGGTCATGTAGCGCTTTTCATAAGGAAACTCGTAGTTTGTGAAGTTTTGTGCGCTTGGAGTATGAGAAGGTAAATTTCCATATTTTAGCAAGTTCCACTTTGACATCTTGTTTTATTCTAAAAATAAAAAGGAAACATTAAATTCTAAGATTGATTTTTTTGGAAGGGTCCCCATCTATTAATGTTGTCACTAACACTAATAAAAAGGGGGGTTGTTGATGGTCACAACAATTGGCGATTCACTTGAAAGAACCAGTTATCTCTGATGGTTTTCTGAATTTTCTAAAACTTCCAAACTGGAAATGGTTTTGAAAATGAAACTCCATTGTAGAAATATAAGGTTAATAGTGCTATTTATTAATAACAATAATCTTGTTCTAACTATATTTATTCTGATTATCGTCTTCCCAAAGTTAGTCATTTTACTCACATCAGTCATTACTTGGTTGTAAAAATGAAAAAAAAGACATCTCTTTAGATCAGTTTAGGTGTACTCATTTTTCGTAGGTAGAGCCTCTGCTGCTAGTAGGCGTTCATAGCCTCGACAGGGTTACCTGTTACCTAGCAATGATCTAGTGTCCCACTCGAGAAGCATGTAATTTCCAAAGATAAATCCTCATATACACTTATTTATTTTTATTTTCTTATTTCTCTTTTAATTCTTAAAGAACAATGTCTTGGTTTGGTGACCAAAATTGACAGTGCCATTCACTTGATTTATAACTTAACTGAAAAAGCTGGCTCATGATGAGACCCCTTGTCTTTTTATTGAAACAATCTCAAGACATTACCCTATTTTGATATGCAGTATGGCAATGTCAGTTAATTATAATCTTTATGATCATGATAAGCCAGCTCTTGATGAGACCTCTTATTCTTTAAGTTTAAAGTGTATAGTTGGATTACTCTTTGAATCTCGCACTTTCCTAAAGTGGGGGGGAAGTCATAGGTTCCTTAAGAATTCTTCTAGATGACAATTGTAGAGTTTAAAGATAGCTTTTCCACAGAGAGTCTTTGTTTTGTTATTGATACCTTTTACGACCGATATAAGGAAAACTTCTTCCTAAGGTGGATTCTAACCAAAATTTGTATAGTTGAAACAGAAGAACAGGCAAAATTCTTAGAATGATAGCACTTAACCCTATGTTTCAAAACTGGAGTTTAATTTTCCTAATCACTCCCACTTATACAAGCGAGAAAACAAAATTGATATGAGATACTATTCTTTTCATGGAAACCAAAAGTGAACATTCTCAACCTGTTTTACTAAAAGAAAACTAAAGTAGGTTATAATCTACAGAAAATAGAAGAGGTCATCTTTTATGGGAAATATTTTTTCAGGATCTGTCCATTAACAGGTAAAGATTCTCTTTTCCTTGCTAAATCTTGTAACATGAAAGTTGATGGACCGATGAGTTTGACAATCTGGAATGGTCCAAGCCACATTTGTTGGAATTTAGTATGCTTTCCTTTCTCTTCATGGGCTTTAACCCATTTTAATACTAAGTCTCCAAGCTGGAAATCTTTCGTAGATACTGATTTTGAATCAAAAGAAGCTTTTACTAATTGTTGATGATGCGCGTGGGTAATTCTGGCCTTTTCTCGTTCCTCTTCAAGCTTAAGGATTCACATTTGTCTTAATTGCAAGGATGAGGAAGGGGTTTCTTCAATGAAATGAACTAAGGCTAAAGAAGGAATAGCTAGATGTGTTGGTAGGACTACTTCTTTCCCATAAACTAAATTAAAAGGAGAAGTGCCAATAGAAGTTTTCTGAGTTATTCGATCTGCCCAAAGAGCATACATTAAAGACTTATGCCAGTTTCTATGATTTTGATCAATCTTCCATTTAATGATTCTAATAAGGTTCTTGTTTGTTGATTCAACGAACCCATTTCCCTGCGGATAATAATTAGCAGAATATTTAAGTTTAAAACCTCTTTTGAGCACAAATTCAGTCATAGAATTACCTAAAAAATATGATGCATTATCAAACATTAAAGCAGTAGGTAAGCCAAACCTAGTGAGTATGAATTGATCTATAAATTCGATGATACTCTCAAAGTTGGTTGTCTTGAGTGGAATTGCTTCTACCCATTTGGTAAAGTAATCGATAGCTGTAAGGATGTATTTATGTTGTTTAGAAGAGTAAGGAATGATCTCACCTATTATATCTAATCCCCATTGTTCAAATGGTTGATCGATGTTGACCGGTTGTAATGGAAACGATGGCTTCCTCTATCTTCCAGCAGCAGTTTTACAAATCTGACATCTTCTTACTTAGCTATGTGCATCTTTAAATAAAGTTGGCCAGTAGTAGCCTGCGTGCAGGATTTTATGTGTTGTCTGTTCTCCTGCGTAGTGTTTGCTTGTTGGTTTGTTATGAAGTTCCTGCAAAACTTTTTTTGCTTCAGATTTCTCAAGGCATCTAAGGAGAACATAATCATAATTCATCCTAAAGAGTACATCATTTACAATTTGATATTGTTTAGCTTTTAGCATTAGGAGTCTTTTCTTTGTATGATTCAAATGTGGAGGAGCATATCCGTTTTTTAAGAAGAACATGATATCAACTTACCTTGATTCAGAGTCGTTTAGGCTTACTTGATACACTTGTACTTCACTATCTGGAGACTGCGTTTTTCATATGTGTGATGCTCCAACCAACATCCTGCAAAAACCTTGACCTTTTACAATATTTGTTGGTTTAATTTCAGAATCATATTCTTGCAGGGTTGTGACCCAATTTGCCCTCTTTTCACCCACGTCCTTTTGTACCAATAGGTTTCTTACCACTGGAAATGGTGCTATTATTCTGGTATGAGTCTTGAGTAGGAAGGGTCTGAAGTGTTTGATTGCTTTGAAAACAACATAAGCTTGTTTCTCAACATCGGAGTAATTTAATTCAGCTCCTTGCAAGTTTGAACTGAAAAAGGCAATTGGGGCTTCGATTTAACTTGATTCGCTTGTGTAAGTATGGCAACAAATGGTTTCTCAGAGGTGAATGTATATAAAGTGAAAGGATCGGAAAAGTTTGGAGTTTCTAGAGAAGGGGCATTTATAATTGCTTGTTTTATCAAGCCAAACGCTTCATGTTCTGCATGACCCCATTTGAAGAGGGAGTTTTTCTTTATCATGGCTTGGAGAGGTGACACGATTCGTGAGAATTAGGGACAAATCTTTTAACAAAATTGATTTGACCAAGGAAAGACTGCATATATTTTTTGTTATGGGGTAGGGATATCTTAGAGATTTCCTTAATCCTATCTGGGTCGATATGGATTCCAAATTTAGACACTATGAACCAAGAAGCTTTCCTTCACTCAATGCAAAAAAAGATTTTTTTGGATTAAGTGAGATTCCATAATTTTGACATCGTTGGAAGATATGTTTTAAGTCTCTGAGGTGATTACTGCAGTTTTTAGAATACACTGTTATGTCATCTAAGTAAATCACCATTGACCTGTTCACTAATCCTTTAAACATGATGTCCATGGCCCTTTGAAATGTGGCATTGACATTAATTAGCCCAAATGGCATCTTTTGGTACGCGTAAGTGCCCCATTTCGTTCTAAATGTAGTTTTCAATTGATCATCTGGGTGGAACAAGATTTGATTATACCTCGAGAAGCCATCTAAAAAGAAAATTCAGACCCTGTGACCGATCATAATATCTGTTCCATAGGGGGCAATGGAAAATTATCCTTTTGGCAAGCTTTATTGAGGTTTTGAAAGTCAATACAAATCCGAATATCACCATTTTTATTTTTGATTGGGACCAAGTTGGAGACCCATCTGGAATACCTAACAGGAAAAATAATCTTGGCTTTTAGTAATTTGTTCAACTCAGACTTAATCTGGTTTTCCAAATTAGGATGGATTTTCCCCAATTTCTGTTGTATAGGCTTTTTGTTAGAGATCATCAAAATTGTATGTTGTATAATTGAAGTGTCGTAAGTTTTAAGATCATCATAATTCCAGGAAAAGACACTCTTGTATTGTTTCAACAGTCGAACAAAAGCTAATTTTTCCTCGGATGTTAGACCAAGATCTAGGTTGATGTCCTGTGGCTTTATGTCAGTCCCCAGATTCACTAATTCATACCTTAGAGTTGAACTCTGAAGTTTTGAATTGGTGGACCATTTGAATCTGTCCTTTAAGTCATATAGGTCCTCTAACTTGACTACGGATTTTGGTATAGCATTATTGTTGTTTCCTTGTTCTCGCTGCTTGTCGTGCTAGTCTTCATTAATTATTTGATTATTGTAAGAGCCTTCTGATGTCAGAAAACTCACAATATCAGGGTCATTGTTGAAAACTCTCCAATTGGTAATATTATCAGGAATGAAGGGTCTAAAGATTAATTCAGTCGAGAATCTATGTGGGCTATAATATTTTGATGGAATAAGCTTGGAAGCTACATTAGCAAGGAGATCAACACTAGCATTTTGGAGTCTTAGAATGGATGAAATATTAAATGCTATAAAGTGTGAAGTTAGGTCTTGTACTAATGATTGATAGTGCTTCAAGTGTCCTGACAGACAATGTATAGTATTTCTTACCTGTTTAATAACAATCTCCGAGTCTTCAAATACTTGAAGGTATTTGATATTAAGCTCGATTGCCTTGTATAACCCTTGAGCTAATGCTTCATATTCAATAGTATTGTTCGTGCAATCTAACTCTAGTCTACATGTTAGCATGGTTTTCTCTCCTTTTGGACTGACTAATATACAACCTGCCCCTGCTCCATCATTAGACTTAGAACCATCAAAAAATAATTTCCAAAACAAAGTTTTATTTACAGGTCTACCTACAAAATCAATGCATCTAGAAGTGTCTGTTTGAGATAAATTTTCTATCTGAGATAACGAAATTTTCCAAAAAAGGTGAAGTATGAGCATTGAAATTCCCTAAGAATGAATCAACAAAATAGTTTCCAATTATATTGTTGTTGTACGCTACAAGCTCGTTTTCTCCTTCTAACTCCGTCAATATATACTTTTGGTGTCTTTCTCGTTCAACCTTGATCTGATTTGGTTAATCGTTGTAAGGGAGCCACATATGAGACCAGTTGGTCGCAAAGTAATCGTGAAGCTTCTCTGACCAATCCCTTCTAAGGATTAGTCCATAAAATTTAGGAATGTCTGCGACAAGTATATCAATGACTTGACATACCTTCGAGTTTGATGACAACCTGATGATCACTTGATTAAGTTCACCGATGACCTCTACTTGAGACCAATCCAACTGTACTATGCGTACTACAGATTTCTGAGGTTGGACATTTAGCTTTGTGCAAACTGTCTTAGGCAAAATATTAGATGAGGCACTAGAATCTACCAGACAGTTATGCAAATTTTTATTGAAAACTTCAAAGGTAATAAGAAATAGCAGAGTATGGGATTTTGACCTTCCTCCAATCAAAGCAATAACATTTGGATTGACTTTATTTGAAGTGCTAGTCGGAGGTCTTCCCATTTCATGAGTGGCTTGTGAAATCACAGTGGCAGGTAGAGGCGTAATAAGTACTGCATTCAGATCTTTCAAGAGAAATTTTTGTTGATGTTTTAATTTGCTGAGCTCATGAAAAGTAATATTAGCCCTAGTTTTCTTCATGTTTTGAACAATGTTATACTCCATTTCATCAGAGATGATAAGCGTTTTATATGGAGTTGTTGAATCAGACTAGACTGGGTTTGTCTGAGTAGCCTTTGGTGAGGATTTCTTACCTGCGATTATCCTTAGGAGTCGGGCTTGGGTTTTCTGTTTAGAACTGGATTGTGGAGGATCAAGTTGATTTCTGCTTCTTGTAACAATAGGTAATACATCTTGATCTTCTTCATCTGGAAGAATGAAGTCCCACCTTCCTTGTAGTTCCACGACTTCATCATCATCAGTTTGTTCCTCATTCGAAACTTCTTCTTCTTCCCCTTCTGATTCTGCGTTTGCTATAGCATTTGGTAATTTAGGATTAGTTGAAGGATTTCTCCTAAACGTTTAAAAGGTTTCTTGGAAGAGGTTTCTGCTACTTGTTTCTTAACATCAACAATTTCGTTGGACATGGTTTTCAAGACTTTCTATAACCCTTCTAGGTCGAATAGGTCCTTTAATTATTTTTTATTAGGATCATCTCTAAAAGACACTTTTTTAGTCTTTCTTTCATCTACAACATTTTTGTTTTCTACGTATAGGATACGTTTCTCTACAGCTATCACCTCTTTCATGTTTTCAACTAACATTGGCTTGGCAACTCTATCTACAAAGATGGATGAATTTGAAGGCAAAGCAGAAATATAACATTCATTTTGGACTTTGTTGCTAGGCTTCGACGCTACTAGTATTTTGTTTAATCATTTATTGAAGCAAGAATTGAAATCCTTAATTGGTTCTCTCGGTTCGGCTTTTAAATTGGAGAGATCATTTATTAAGGTTGTTGTAGATTGATCATCTCCAAATTTAGTTAAAAACTGATCTTGAAATGTATCCCAGTTATTAATGGAGCCCGATGGTAACGAAAAATACCATGATCCTGTTGCTCCTTGTAAAGTATATGGGAATAATCGTACAACTGCGTCCTCTTCTGTTACTCCATTTAAATTAATAGACAACATGAAATTATTTATGTGCTCTTCAGTTGGTAGGCCATTGTCAGGATTAAACTTGGGAGACCATTTCTTAGGATGAGCTGGTAATTGCTATAAAGGTGCAGGCATTATTACAACTCTTGGATCAGCCCATGGCCTTGGTGGTGGATTTCCTTCCATTGTTGGAGTGTGAGTAGGAGGAGGAGTGGCAGTGGTTGAAGGTGGTTGGGTAGAGGAGGATGTTGCTCCTGTACCTGTGTGAACCATGATCTGGATTTGAGGGATGGATGAATGACCTTCTGATGATATAGATGGGATGGTGGACGAAGATGATAATAGAACCTCACACTGAGATTTTACTAGTGTTTTCCTAGCTTTCTTATGACTGGGTAAATGAAACTCAACTGGTGGGATTCCTATCTTTTCGCTTTGTGCTCTAGTCAGTCGTTGAGACGGGGTCAGATGAGAGTGACACTACCTTGGGAAAACTCAGATTCTTCTTGAGATAAAGAAATTCCTTGTAACTTATGAATTAAAGTTTGTAACTCAGGGGGATCTAAAGAAGAATGATTTGGCTTGCTTGGGATTTCAGTAATGTGCTCTGTATTTTTCTTTTCAACTTCTAGTTCAGTGATGGAAGATTTATCATGCGAACGAGAAGTTGAGGGTGATGGTGAGGGAGTTTTACTCTTAGAATGGCATGAAGATGTAGATTTACTTGCCATTCACAGTCAGACACTCCTTCTAGTGTCAAATATGTTGAAGGCTTGAAAAATCGGGTCTACAACAAGGGGGATAATCACCCGGTCCGGACCTTAATTTAGCTCCTTTTCTGTTTGGAAAAGTGGCTCCGACTAGGGATGATGGGACCATTTTCCCAATCTGTTTATGATGTGTGTGCTAACGGGATGCTGTTTTTCTTTCTGAGGTTTTATGGGGTGAATTCTTGTTCTAAATCTAATCTATATTTTAACTATCATATGCAATCTATTGTAATCAAAGAAAACAGTTAACTCTAAACTATCCCGGGAGTAACGTTTGCTTATGCAATCTAAAACAATTTCTAAAAGCAATTGATAATGAAAATCATTCGATCACCACAAGAAAAGAATCCATTTAAAAATGATTGTTTCGTATAAGAAGTTAGCCGAAACAATTATGAGAAATATATCGCATAAGAGTTATTCACATATTCAACATAAAAAGTAAGTTATCACCATACAAAAGTGCAATAATGACAACTAAACATTCAAACTTTCATATATCAATAACTGAAAATGCTTTATCGCTTGACACATAAGTAAAAAGTATTAGGAGATACAAATACCATTGGTAATAAGTTCTACTCATGAGTTGCAGCAATATAGATCTATCTCCAAATCACTTAACATCCACTAAGAGTACAAAAGTGCATGTCAGTAGTAAATATCAAACTCATAAAAAAATTAATCTCCTTTCATTCATTTTATCAAAACCTCCTCAGTGGGGGGCAAAATGCACGTTCTGAAGAATTGTTTTTGATAAAACTCTGGACCCCTCTCTAAATGCATGAGAGGGGTTTAAATACTACTCTATGAAATCTAAGAATAAATATTACAAAAATAGATGAGGAGGTTTAAACGACCTACCTCATTTAAAGCAAAACTAAACTAAAACAAAAATAAACTGTATCTATGATAAATCCTGCATTTGATCTTTTAGATTACAAATCTCCAACATTGGTTTCAAGAGCGTCGGTTGGCCAATTTCAGCTTTTAACTACCCTGCAAATACGACGTTGGCAAGAGCTGGCACTATCTTCTTGACAGAAGTTATGAGGCATTTCAGGGTCATCCATTGGCTATGTGGTTTTACTAGGTACTGCCAGTATGTCTCCCAGTTTAACCTGTTTACCTGTTTAATCGCTTCTTCCCTTTCCTCTAATGTTCGTTTCCACACTGTTTGAAGTTGTTGTGCCTTTGGAAGGAAGTCCTGGGTGGTATCTGCTACCAAATTGGCCTTGTGCAGGTTTCATTTATGCATTCAATGACATTGTTCGCTGCTGTCGATGCCTCTTCCATTGCCTGTTCCACTTTTTTTAACTAAGAATCCCATTTCACGAATAAAATCTCTTTGTGAGATTCGTCAATTCTGGGCATGTCTGCTCTTTTTACTTCTTCTGATCTCTTCCAGTTCAAGAGGTTTGAGACCTTCTTAAAAATTGAGTTGCATTCAAGTCGCAATTCTATGACTTGATTAGTAATATTATCGCTTGTTTCGCAATGGTAATTCCATTGCGAAATCTTCTGGCACAATAATTCTTTTTGTTGCAAAAGTTGAGAATTAAGAGCGAGTGCTTCTACGATGAATTCCTCAATTTTGGGATTGTCTTTATGCAACTTTATCATATCCTGCAATTGCTTTTCTTTACTAACCAAACTGTTTTGATGTGCCAATTGTATTTGCTGGAAGTCTTATTGGAGTTTTGCTAGCTGTGTTTCTGCTTCTTGATTGATGCTGACTTGCTGTAATTGCTATTCCAAAAACAAAATCCTATCATTTTTCTCTTTAAGTAACAATTGAACTTTTGTTGCTTTATCAATAGTTGCTGAAGCGTATGCCCCTACGATCTGTGAGAGCTTAGTTAGATTTTCCGATGGGTCTGTAGTGGGGTCTTTCCAAATAACATCTAGAGGTTCATTCTCGGGAGCGAGCACAAAATCAAATTTTCGTTTCTTTCTTTGCCTTCTGATGACAGCTTTATGTTGGGGGCTATAAAACATATCCAGAGGAGGAATCTCCTCTGTCCTTAGTACAATCTCGAATGAGGAGGCAATAGGAATGTGCTCCATTTCCTAAGTATTTACAACCCTTTCTATTACCATCTCCGTAGTCGTCTCTTTTGGATTTGTTGGAGTCACTGGAGTTTGTTCCTCTGTGCTTAAAATCTTATTCAAATTTTCCCATTCCCCTTCTAGATCAATTACAAGTGGCTTTTTTGGCCTTGTAAGAGGAGTGGGATCTTCAGCTTGTTTTGGGGACAAAGCTTGCTGATCAGGCTTTTCTGTAGATTGAGCCGTGTCTTTAATTGACCCCTCACTTTTGCTGTGTTCACTCTTGGATTGATCACCGGAATTTTCAGCTGATTCTTTTTCAGAACTTGTTTTAGATTTCTTTTTTGAACCCTCACTTATGCTAACATTGGGAGTAGGCTCCCTTATTTGTTCGATGAGCAATTGGTCCAATGGGACCTTTGATAACCTCTGTTTTCTGTAATTGTTGAACTTTTGGAGATCTTCTTGGTCAAAAATAATTCGTGCCATATGCTGAACCTCTCTGAAAGTGTTCTTCTGCAAAAAAACATCGTCAAAGGGATCTTCTTCATTGGAAAACACTTTTATTTTAACCATCATAGTAAAATTACTTACAACACCAAATGGATCATATTGCCTCCCCGGGAACTTTGGTAGTTGTAAACATAACATATTATCAACTTCTTTGAAAGCATGACCTAAGTCATGTAATGCAAAGGCTCCTCATACTATAGGAAATTGTGGCCAAATGGCCTTCTTGGAGTCTTTCAGTACCTTGCTCATTCCCCCCACTCCATAGGTCTAATAAGCTATTTTCCTGGCCATTAGTTTGTCGGGGACGTAAAGAGGTAGCACATGGGGTGAAGCAATGCTACCAAACACTCTGATATATGTGAACAACCCTTCCCCAAACCAACTTGCCACGGTGAGAATATCCACTTTAGCCTTTGTGGAAACCTTGTGGCATCTCGGTTATCGAGCATTTTATAAATAGGGAGCATAAATCCATGACAAATTTTGAAGAAATGTGGGATGAAATTGGATTCCCACAATACTTTATGATAAACCTGAATGGGAAGTGGATTCTATACCATCCACTTCCATCCCATAATAGGAAAATCGGAAACAAAACAAATAGTGTCCATGACATAGGCGCTCAAAAAGAATGGAGGGTAAACCCTCGAAGCATAGCTTCTTTTAGTTATGTATCCTAAAATTGTAGCGGCTAAATTTTCCGATAGAGTTTGGGCCCAATCCGCTATTGTGGCATTGGTGGCCGCATCGAATAGAGGTAACCATTATGATGAAAACTTGTTGATTTTTGGTTTCCAAAACAGTGTACATAACGTTGAAGTGGCAAAACAGTAAGGAGAACAGAGAGAGCTAGTGGTGCGCATACCATTTTTACCCTTATTCAACCTTTCTTCATTGCTTGACCAGTGCTTTGTGCATTCCGCCAAGTATTCGTTCTCTTTAGCGAATTTTTCTATAAATTTCTTGTTGTAGCTAGTCTGGGGTTCTGGTAAGTGGTACATATGCCTCAAATTGTTTGGAATGAATGACCTCATGATTTCCTGGCTTTTCGTCTCGAAATTTCTGTCGGATATGTCTGCGTGATCTATAATCCATTTCACCATGTCAATGTAGGGGAGTATCTTCGGCCTCACAACAATGCGATGTAGAAATGAGCATGCAAGTTCAATTAGAGATGGTTCAAAGGAGCCGCGTCCATCTGCTGTAACTGTAACCTCCATAATTCTTGGCTTTTCATCCTCCAACAACTGATAGATAGCTTCCCATGTAGATATCTCTGTGTCTCGACTATAGGCAGTGTCTGTGAATAATGGGGCCATTTTTGTCTTCTTAGACGCAAGAGCCTTGCCTTTCTTCCCCATTTCTTCATGTATTACGCTCTGTGTGTTCTTCCTGAGAATTTGCAAGTAGAGAGAAAAAATATGGTAAGATGATAGTGAATACAAGAATAATCAATAGAAAGACAAAAATAAGGTGACGAGAGATCTTTAATTCTAAATCATATCAAAAGATATCAACTTGCTTCAAATGGTCATTTTACTCTAATCCGAATCGTTTTTAATAAACGACCACTAATGGACCGTTATGCTAAACTTTAATGTTCATAACTTTGCATCGAATGTCGGAAAGTACTGTCCTAGAATCTTGAGCACTTTGAATTGCGATAAAGGGCGATTTGCTTCGCAATATCGCAGAGCATTATATCACAGAACTTGCTTTCATTAAACCATCGTTACGTTGAACCACTGCGATATGCGATTTGCGAGATGCTATTGCATTTCACGATATTTGGTTATGTTACATAAAGTAGCGCCACAGTGTTAGAATTTGTGATGCGATGGGGTTGTAAGCTTCGTGATATCACGTTCTCGTGGATCGCATTTTCGAGGGTTTACTTTTATAAGGGATGTCCGCTGTAACCTTTTGTGATGTGAGAATAATCTTTCCTAAAGCGGGTCTTTAAGGTTTGCTAATACATTCAAGATTTTCTGTTATAAAGTTTTTCCTTAGTCTTATGGTCATGTAGTGCTTTTCATAAGGAAACTCGTAGTTTGTGAAGTTTTGTGCGCGTGGAGTATGAGAAGGTAAATTTCCATATTTTAGCAAGTTCCACTTTGACATCTTGTTTTATTCAAAAACAAAAAGGCAACATTAAATTCTAAGATTAATTTTTTTTGGAAGGGTCCCCATTTATTAATGTTGTCACTAACACTAAGTAGCGCCACAGTGTTAGAATTTGTGATGCGATGGGGTTGTAAGCTTCGTGATATCACGTTCTCGTGGATCGCATTTTCGAGGGTTTACTTTTATAAGGGATGTCCGCTGTAACCTTTTGTGATGTGAGAATAATCTTTCCTAAAGCGGGTCTTTAAGGTTTGCTAATACATTCAAGATTTTCTGTTATAAAGTTTTTCCTTAGTCTTATGGTCATGTAGTGCTTTTCATAAGGAAACTCGTAGTTTGTGAAGTTTTGTGCGCGTGGAGTATGAGAAGGTAAATTTCCATATTTTAGCAAGTTCCACTTTGACATCTTGTTTTATTCAAAAACAAAAAGGCAACATTAAATTCTAAGATTAATTTTTTTGGAAGGGTCCCCATTTATTAATGTTGTCACTAACACTAATAAAAAGGGGGGTTGTTGATGGTCACAACAGGAGGAATAAATTATTTTTAGCTATGATGGCTTCTGTCCTATCCTCCTTGCCCCACCTAACTCCTAAAGCCAATGTGTTCTCCCCACTAATTATTTCTACATTGAAATGGATGAAAAGCCTTTTTACAATGGTGGTGGCACTATCTCCCAGCTTAAGATTTAAGGGCCATGGAAAATTCATGGGTTATTTTCATCATCATATCCTTTAATTCTATCAAATAACCCCATCCATTAGTGATTTGTGAAGATGTCTCTGACAGGAGGATGTTTGTGGATTATTTTTGAGTCCGTGGATTCCCTTCTATTGACGCCTCCTCCTGTTTTGTCTAATATGGTTTCTCCAAGTTTCTTTCAAAGGATTTTTGGTCAATTATCAATTTCTAGGTAGCCTAGGGTTTCAAAATAAAGATGAGAGGAATGGTGTTCTTTTTTTGACTAGATGTATGAAAATTATATGCCACACTAAAAACAAATTCATTATTCTGCTATTATGTTTCCCACACATAAAAAAATGGGGTTTGAAAGATCTCAATTTTCAAGGGTTTGCTAAAGGATGGAGAAATTGACCATGTTTTCGAATTTCCTTGCATATAAAGTGAGGGAAATTCACTACTTACCCCTTTCTTGGAGACTCCTTCATGGCCTTTGGTGTTTTGGAGTAAAATTCGCACCAAATCGAGCCATTTTCACCCCTAGGTTAAATCCTATAACAATTGGTTACAATCCTATAATTGTTGTGTGCAATCTTGTAACATCTACTATTTGACCCTATAGCACCTCGGTAGTAGCCTAGGGGACCCCTGGTGGTAGCTAGCTCGACTCTTGATGATGTAGTGGACCTATCTTACCATTTTTTGGAATAAAATCTTGGTACAAATTAAGTTCATGCTCGTCCTTTATTCCTTTTGTGGTTTGGTGGTGGGCTCAACACGTCGTATGAGGTAGCCCCCAAATATCAAATTCGTAACTTCTCAAAGACTCATTGGCCCACTATGCGAAATTATCACCCTTCCCTTTTTTTGTTTTTCCCATATTGCATGAGAGAGTTAGTTTTCTTCACTTAACTATTCGAGGGTGGTCAAGACTACTAACCACCTTCAACCTACAAAAACCTCGGTCCTCATACATTTTAAACATTTTCAAATTATCACGCTCTTGAAGGAAGAGGTGAGGAGGTTCATACTTATGCCTACATGATGGTCTCTAACTGCTTTGACCTCTGCATGTTTCTTTTGAAATGGTGGTTGATCTGCTCATTTTTTTTTGTAAGCTTTGGTGGGACTCTCCAATTTTCATGTCCATTACATACCCCACTACAGGGGAAGGGTAGCCCAAGATTTGAACCCAAGACTTTCGGTTCGGTGAGACTTCATTTCCATGGCCATTGCCACTTGAGCTACTCCATGCGGATGGTGGTTGATCTGCTCATTGTTTGAGGTGACATTTCCCATTCCATTTGTTCCATGCTTTGGGTCTACTTTGATTTTTTTTTTTTTTTTTTTTTTTGTATATTATTTTTTAAATATGTGCTTGAATAAGTGAGGCCTTTCACTACAGGTTCTATTGATGGTGGATCAAGTTGCATATGTTCGATATGAACAATGACCCTTTAGAAACTTTGGAAATTTTTTGTGGTTGCTCAAGGTTGAGGAGATGATTCCTCAAAGCTTCATGATGGTCGATTCTTTGTTTTGGTGCTTCCAAGTGCTTTCAACTGTGGTCTTGTAAGGTTTGTGCAAATTTCTATAGAATTGGATTTCTTCCTATAACAATCACATATACCCCTACATGATCACAATAACCTTCATATAATGCATCCAAAAACTTTGATAATTCATGTGAATCTCATGGACAAGGATCAAAAACCTTGGTTGTGGTGAAAATAATGAAAGAAGGGGTAAACATGGGGTTTTTTAATGGACATAGATGGATATTTGGGTGGAGAATTGGCTAAATGGTGTGGAGGATGGGTGATGGTGGTGTGGTGGAATTCTCCTTTCACTCCCCCATGGAAAACATAATATATGAATCCTTTTCCTAGGTCGATCACAATCTTGTAGAAAATCGAGATAATCTTATAACATTTCAAGACAATCCTGTAGCACTTCAGGACTGAGGCATAATTGAGTGAGATAGGTTGCTTGTTTATGGAGGGACTTTGGGAGGTTGATAAAATGATGAAGGACATGTAGATAGCCAACTTTGTGGGTGAAAAAGTGGAGTGTGGAGGTTGCTTACTTTCACTATTGTCCTTCTTTGGTCATGGATGGAACCTTGCCAAAATATGTTAGCAATACTGATGTAAGGGTTCCCTTGATTTACCTTTATTCTTTGTCCTTTTTTATTTTTTCTTTATTTTTCATTTATTTATTTTTTATTGAGCCCTGCAGGCTACTTTAAAAGAGGTTTTGACCCTACAAAACTGCCCCAGGTGCCTTAAAGGAGGTTTTCACCTAGGGAGATTTTCAATTATTATTTTTTGACTCTTGAACTACCTCACAGAGGTTTTCATCCCTAGAGTTAGTCTCAGGTTCCTCATGGAGATTTTCATCTAGACTCTTTTATTTTTCTTCCTTTATTTCTTTTTTATTTCTCTCTTTTTTTTGTTTTTGTTTTTTTCTTCTCCTCATGTTGATCAGAGTCTGGATGAACTAAGAGTTGTGAGACCCCAAATTACATTCAACTCCTTGCTTATTGAATTGGTAAACTCCTCCTTTAACAAATACCTCTTGTAAAACTTTAATCAAAACCATTAACTAACAATGGAATTCCTTCTTCATCAATTTTTATTATTTGGACAAATCCATTCTCATGACACTTTTCTACCAGATAAGGACCCAAATATCATGTCATCAATTTTCCTTTGAAATCCTTGAACCTAGAATCATATAGTAGGGGCCGATCACCTTCTTGGAAGGTAATTTCCCTAATATTTTATCATGCCAAATATTCCTCTGCAGTTGGAACACCTTAGTGTGCATGAGAGCATGTAATCTTCCATTCTTAAGGTGTTGTACTCAAATTCAATGGAAAACAAATCCTTGTCTCCATAAACCAGCTCAAAGGGGGTGAATCCAGTGGTGGTTTTCCAAGCGGTATTATAGACCCAAGTGGCCTCTACAAGTTGGGCTGCCCAATCCTTTTTGTTGTTGCTGACAACTTTAGTCAAGATGTTCTCCAAAGCTTTGTTTGTGACCTCCACCTGCACATTTTCTCGAGGATGATAGGAAATGGATTTTCTGTGTTTTATGTGATGCTGCTCCATGATGCCCTAAATCAAATTTGAAGTAAACTAGGCTCCTTGATCAATGATCATCTCCCTCGGGAATCCAAACTTATAAAAAATATTTTCCCTTAGAATTTTTTCCAACTTCTACTCGATTTCTACCTTTTACTTTAGCCCACTTTGTCATGTCGTCAATGCACACAATGATGTATCTCTTTTGTCTGGATGGGGGATCAATTGGCTCAATGAAATCCATGCCCCATTTATCAAATGGTTCAAGGGTCACTTTAGGTTGTAGGGTAATTTCATCCTTGGGTGTAGGCTTGCCCATCCTTTGACACTCATCACATCTAGCAATGTATCTTCTAGCATCTTGGAGTAGAGTAGGCCAATAGTATCCAACTTGGAGAATTTTAAAAGTTATCCTCTAAGCAGTAAAATGGCCCCCACAGGGTCCATCATGGGATGCTGAGAGGATGTCAAAGAACTCCTCCTCCTTCACACATCTCCTCAAGATATGATTTGGTCCCAATTTGAAAAGATTTCCCCCAATCCAGGTGAAAGGGTCACTTTTTCTGAAAACTCTTCTCTTCTCCTTGGAGGATAGATTAGGAGGGAATCTCCCTACAACCAAGAAATTTTCTATGTCGACAAACCAAGGAGACAATAGTGAAATTATAACAAAAATATGTTCATCTATAAGTTGATCATATATCATCTCCTCATTTCCTACAGGCAACGTTAGTTTAGACAAAAAAATTGCAACCACATTTTTCTTTCTAGGCTTGTTAACAATGGTTAGATAAAATTTTTGTAACAATAATAACCATCTAATGATCCTAGCATTGACATCAGGTTTATTCACTAAATATTTAATGGTTGCACGATTAGTATGAACAAAGACTTGGTATCGAGTGATATAATGCCTAAACTTGTTCAAGGAGTGCACAACAACTAAGAGTTCTTCTTTAGTAACTATGTAATTAAGTTAATCTTTGGAGAGGTTCTTATTGATGAAATATATGGCATAAGGTAATTTGTCTTCCACCAGTCCCAAAGTTTCTCCTACAAATTTTTTTGATGCATCTATGTGGATGTGGAATGGAAATTCCCAATTGGGACCTCTAAGAATTGGTGGAATAGTCAACTTCTCTTTCAGTTCTTCAAATGCCTCTTGACATTTATTTGTCCAACAAAAATATAGATCTTTAGGAAACAATCCAAATAGAGGTGAATCCAACCTACTAAAATCCTTAATGAATCTCCTATAATATCCAACTATCCCAAGGAAAATTCTAACATTTATTTGATTCTGAGGGAAAATGCCCCTTTTGATAATGGAAATCTTGTTAGGGTCAACTTGGATCCCTTCCTCAGAAAGGAAGTGACCTAGGACAATCCCTGCATTCAAAAAAAAATCACACTTTTTGGTTCTTAGTGGGAGTTTCATTTCAATGCATTAGTTTAATACTTTACACAAATTAGAAATAACTTCCTAGAAATCATTTCCATAAGGTGTGAAGTCATCTACGAGATTTCAACTATGTCACGAACAAGATGAGAAAAAATACTCAAAACTACCCTCTGGAAGGTAGCACGAGCATTGCACAAACAAAATGGAAGGACCCTGTAGGTGAAGGTCCTCCATGGGCATGTAAAGGTGGTCTTTTCTTGATCCTCAAGGTTGATCTAGATCTGATTATGATCCACTAAATCCATCTAGGAATGAAAATAATTTCTTCCCTGCAAGGCCATCCAAAACCTAATCGATGAAAGGCAAAGAAATATGGTATTTCTTTGTGGTCTTGTTGAGTTACCTATATTCAACATAGATCCTCCACTTCCCATTCTTCTTGGGTACTATGACAAGAGGGGACACCTAATCACTATCTGAAATGGGGTAAATGAATCATGAATCTAGTAGTTTTTGCAATTCGTCTTTCATAATATCCTTAAGGGTAGGGTTCATTCTCCTCTGGTGTTGGTGCACAAGTTTACATCCATCCTTAATTTAAATATGATGGGTATAAAACGAGGGATGCACCCCTTTCATTTCCTTATATTCCCAGGAAAAAGAATAAAAATGTTGTCTCAATACAATGCATAGTGATCTTCTTGCTCTACTTAGAAGGAAGGTTTCTTTTTAGAGTTTTGGATGGACTAATTTCCACAACCTTAGCACGCTCTAGATAAGAATTGGTAGTAAACAATTCAGCCCATGGATTTTTCTCAGGTTTCCCTAAGGATTCTTCCACTAGCTCATCAATTGGCATGGAAGCAGAAGGTTGATTATGCAAGAAGTGATCAACAAGGTCATCCTCATCTAGCTGCCTACTTCCTACATCAATGTCTAATGTACAAACTGAGTAGAGGGATGACTAATAAAAATCTTCCTCCTCCTCTTCCTCTACCCACAAAGGTAAGTCATGCTCAATAGAGGGTTGATCAAGAAGATTAATACAAGCTACTTTGCGAGATTCCTATTCTTAATAGTCATGTTTCCATCCCTACAACTAATGTAAGCATCAACAGTGGCTAACCAAGGTCTCCCTAAAATGAGAGGGTACCCATTGAACTTGGTCTTGGGTTGCAGCACAAGGAAGTCTATGGGATACTCCCAGGAGTCAATGGACACCATCACATCCTCAATAACTCCATCAAATGTTTTTGTGTATTAATCTGCAAGTTGTAACACTGTAGTGGTCTTTCTCAAGGCTCCTTTGAGGTTGCGATTTAACATAGTTTCCTTGGTCATGACATTGATTGCAACCCCATAGTTGATTAATGTGTTGGAGACTATAATACTTTAATGTTCACTTCCACTCTCGGCTACCATGATCCAAGTACTTTGGGGAGATAACTCTCCCAACCATTAGATCAGATAGCTACCCAACAACATTAATAATGGGGTCATCTTTTTTCCTCTTCCAGACCTCTTGAAACACTCTTCCTCAATGAGATTTTACTAAAGGGGAACATCTTTTATGGCCTAGAGAAGGGTTATCTTAATACACAAGTTCTTCAATTCTCCTAGAAGTTCGACTTCTTTTGGGGTGTGCTATTTAGGTTGGACCAACCTTTTAGGATAGGGAGGCATCATGGCTTGAGGGAAAATATCTTCTCTTATTCAAGATCTTCAGGTGGAGAAGGTGGGTGAGCATCTAGAAGTACCTTCCCAAATTGAAGGTTGATCTCCTAGATTTCCAAGCTTAAACATGATTAAATGTTTCCCCACTATAGACTTGTTAGGCCTTCTTGCTTTTCAGGTTCAGATTGGGTTGGGTAGGCATGTGAGGTTTCTTAGGTGGGTTACTATGGGGTAATTGCGGTTGAGGTGGAGGAGGAGGCAACACGGAAGGAGGTTGGGCTACTTGAGGTCTCCACCCTTGTGAAGGGTTTCCCCAATGAGGAGGTTGAGGTTGGTATGACTGAAAGGGTGGATTGGCAGGCTAAGGAGGATATTGAGGATTATGGGACCAAGGAGAGGGAATAGACGAATATGAGTAAGCTGGAGGATACCAACGCTAAAAGGGTGCATTCTGGTTTGGATTGAAAGAAGGATAATGTGCACCTTGCATGCCTTGCTGGTATGGTTGAGGGCCCTATGAACTCCTTTGGTTGATGAAGCAAAGATGCTCCAATCCACACTCTTCCCCTTGATATACAACCTTTAGGACTGAAATAGAGGGACATTTGCATGTTGCATGGTTCTCCTCACAAATAGAGCAAACCTCTATGGCATTCAATGGACACCCATTTCTGGGGTGCCTCTTAGTGCATCTAGGACATAAGATAGGTACCCTTTCTACCTCCTCTTGCTTCCTTTTAATCTGCATAGTATCCATTTTTAAGGAAAAAGTGTGCAACATCTCACTCTTAAAGTCTTCTAACGTACTCCCTATCTCATGCTTGATGGTTGAGGTGGATGAAGAAGAGTTGACCAGTCCTTGATTAGGCCTTCCTCTCTTCCTTGCAACTCTAAGATGATTTTTGAATACTGTCTTAATGTCTTCATAAGTTAGCTGGTAAATATTTCTAGCATAAAACATATTAAGGGTCTCCATTACATCCACCCGAATCCCTCAATGGAGTACAAGCTTTAGTGACTCAGGGTCAAGGGTTCAATTATCCCTTCTACAGTTGAGTTGGAACCTTTACTCATAATATTCTAAGGACTCATCTAACCCTAGGGTCATCCTAAATATCTCCTCTTTTGTCTCCTTAGACCTATAATAATCCATCTATTTCTGATTAAAGGCTTGTTGCATTTGTGCCTAGGTAGTGATGTTGCCTCTGGGCAAGCTCATGAACCAACACAAGGTTGCATCCTTGAGGGTGGAAGGAAACAACTTCAACTCCTATTCATCAAAAGTATAGTAATATGTTATACAAACTAGAACAAACTTGAACATGAATGTATAAGGGTCTTAGAGGCTAGGCCATGGAAGTGTGGGAGAGCATTGGGGCTTATGTTTTTCATTCTGGCCTCCCCATTGGTTTCCCGAATAGGAAAGAGCTCGGTCTTCCTTTCATCAACCATGTTTTAGGGAGGTGATATAGGTTCTTCCTCCCCTGTGGGTTCTTCAAATATTTCTGGCTTTTCACCTATAGGGTTCTCTAATTCTTCTATGGTCAGAGCAGGAGGTTCAAAACCACCCAATAAGAGTGATGGTTGATTGGTAGAAGGGGTGGGGTTTTTTGGTAGGAATTTCCCTTGATTATCCCTAATCCTATGAGGCATGAAATAATTTGTGCTTTTTTGAAGGCAGGGAAGGGTAATGGAGGGTAAGTAAAGGTTGTATGGTACCTTTTCCAGGCCTAGTCCCCTCAGGGGCCCACCTTGCACAAGAATCTATGCACACAGTGGCCTGCACTAACCCATAAATGTGCTCTCATTGAAAAATATATTGGGAGAGTTGTGAGGTAAAAATAAAGGAGTTTATGGTAGGGAGAAGAGTGAAAATGATAATGCTAACCTTGCAAAGCAATAATAGTACTTGCACACTAGACAAATTATTCTTTTGCAACTTGAAAATTGTGCTAAACTAATGACCAATTTGCAGAAAATGAAAATAACCAAGAAAGAATGAGTTGAATTTCACTTGAAATATATATACTACATCAAAAATAAATACAACGTGTAATATGCACAATAACTACATCCATAAGAGATTATGCTTCCTAGGATTAAAGAAGACTGTTAGATCAATTACTAAATGTGCAAAGAACAAAGTTTGAAAAAGGAGGCAAATCAAAGGACTATATATTGCAAAAGAAAGAAACTATATATATTTTTGGCTTACCAATACTATATCCCCAACCATGCATCCCACAAGAGAAGTGATTGGAAGACATGCACAAGCAATTTTCATAAATGAGTCTGCTACACAAAAAGGAAAATACTGCTAGGAAAGGAAATGCATGGAAGAAATATACAAGTAAGAGAGACTAGAGCCTCTGGGTTGGGCCCTAACCCAAGGGGACTCAACCCTTTGAAACAAACTCATCTGTATATCAACAACGAGCTTTTCATTAATGAAAATAGTGCTCAAGTACATTAGAAATGGAAATGGAAATAACAAGTTCTTGATTCCTAATAATCTCTATTGTCATGCAAAAATTGAATCCATTGAGCCCTTAGGCTTGCTTATTTATATAGAAATGATTGAGGGGAAACCTCCTTGGAAAGAGGGATGCTTCCCTCCAAAATCCATGAAAGGGTGGATCTAGCTCCCTGAGATCCTCACATCGCTTGAGTGCATGAGCTGCTAGCAGATCTTCGAACTATGGGTGAGTGATTTTAGGGAGAAAGATGAGTTGTAGGTGAGTAAATGTAGGCCCGAACAAGTGTCCTACATATTCTATAACTTCCTCCAACGTATCTCTGCATAGTAAATGCACTCTTTTCCTACACATTAATCACATTAGGCCACAAGATATGACAATCATCCTCTTGTCTTCCTAATAAATGTTGAAAATGCAACAAGAAAATCCTAATTTAATTTTGTCCTTGAATTAAATTAGGAATTAAATTGTAATTCCAATTCTCATAGAAACCTGTAATAGTTAACTAAGTTAATTTGACTTTGTTGCCTCAGTTAATTTGAGTTGAGAGTCTATCTAAATGAAGTTACTGATCAAATGATAACTATTACCTCAAAACGGGTACTCAAGCTCAAAACCCAAAAAAAAAACATGAAAAAACAGCCTGAAAACGAAAAGTGTTGATGTTGGAATAACCTTTTTGTTTTTTGGATAAAATTTCAACATTTTTTAAAAATGGAAGTAAAATCCAATTTTTGTGTGTGCAAAAAACACCATGAAAACTAAAAGGGTTGATGCTAGAGTAATGTTTTGTTTTGTTTTGTTTTTTGTTTTTTGTTTTTGTTGTTTTTGACGTTCTGGTTTTTGTTTTTGTTTTTGTTTTTGTTTTTTTTGTTTTGTTTTTGTTTTTGGGTAAATTGTCAACATCTTTTAGTAATGACGTTAAAGATAAAATATCATGACTCTGAAAAACCTTAAAATTAAAACGATAGATATAATATTAAAGATAAAATATCAAAAGTCTTAAAATTCCAACGATTTTAGGCATGGTATTAAAGATAAAATATCATGTCTCTGAAAAGCCTTAAAATTCCAAGGATGACATTAAAGATAAAATAACACCTCTATGAAAATCCTTGAAAATTCTAGCAATTTTCAGCCATAA
>APFE030986496.1:0-29123 GCA_000404065.3 Pinus taeda
CCTCTTTCACACTTGGTCTTGCACAGAACCCAGAACAAAGATAACATGTCAATCCTTCTTGAATCAAACTGCTCAGACTTCAAAGAAATCGTCCTCCTTCCAGCTCCGCCTTCTCTAAGCATTTACAGCGAGCTCTTGTTCACATAAGGATGTTTGCCATATTGTTTTGGATCTGCCCTCGGTGCCCTTCCTCATACTCTTGCTCACTTGGTCAAGTAGCTTGGAACCCTTGGCCTGCATATTTCGGGCCTCAACCTCCTATTTCAACCTGCAGTCACCATCTTCTTAGCCTCAGTCTTGTGTTTTGTCTCCTGCACATGGATCTAAGGGAACTCAGACCTGTCATCAGATCACACAGAGATTTAGGATCATGGCCCTCTCCAAAGCTACAACAGAACTCGGCACCTTCCAGCCCTACTTGACCTCCTTAGACCAGGAGTATTTCAGCCTCCTGGAACTATCTCAACAGAAGAACGATTACATCTCTTGTACTTGACTGCTCATGAACCTCACCTTAGGCTCATTAAATACTTTTCCTTGGGTCACTTAGTAAACCTTCTAGATCTAAGGTTTTCACTTCTTTCACCATTAGAATATTAAATTATTTCTTTCTTGGTCCCAAACCCCTTACTTGGATCCAAAACCCCATTTTGGGTAAATCACCCAATAAATAACTTATTGATGGGTTGTCCTCTCTCGGAAATACCTTCCATGCTACCCAAAATTTAACACTTCCTCTTTTAGTGAGGAAGGTATTTCCTTCATGCTTCCAGCTCCATGACTTTCCATGCATGTTCATGACCTCTTCGCATGAATCATGATTTTCCTTACGTAACCATACCCATCTTGTATGAGCCACGACTTCGTTGTATTAGGCCTAGCTTTGACTTGCACGGTGCATGAATATTTTTGCATGCAACATGACTTTTCTAGTGTGATCCTTGCATGTCCTCGCAGGATCTACAACTTTCCTTACACCAGCATGAATGATCTCGCATGGTTCGTGACTGTCCTTGCATGGGCTGAAAACTTCTCGAAATCACTCGATCGTGAAGACTCAAACTTCCACAGGGTAGACTCCCTCTAAGTCTACCCTTCATTTTATTATTTTGGATAATTTCTGGCCTAATTTTATTTTTATTTTATGACAGAAAATAAAAATAAAGACTCAAGAGGAGATTGATTATTTTTCCACCCTTGTATCTAAAAAATATTTGGGTAATGGTGTTCTAATTATGAGGAACCCATCACCAAAAACATTCCTAGATAACACTTTTACATCAAAATATTACAATATCAACCCTTAGAAGGGGAAATACACATAGACATAGACCCCTAAGACTCAACCAAATTCTACGATAAGACACATGATTTAGTATGAAAAATGCATAGACTCGATAAACAATAGAACTCACCTAAGACCTCGTCAATGAGTTCCACACTAGCTTTGGAGTATATCTGGGAGAAAAACTTTGTCAATTATCCATGTTTACAAACACACATAATTTGGGGAAGTTAAAAAAACCCCTAGGATGAAACCCTTTGAGAAGAATCATAGGGTTACCTAGGTGTTATTACATGACTTAATAGTCATACGAGAATCATTTACAATAATTTTGCAGAATTTTGTATTACAATGATGACATTTACTCAAAAAATTGTCTGCTGCCATATACCCTGCTTCCAGGATTTTTTTCTCATTTTTTGCCACTGTCATTTGAAAGATCGGCTTTTGAAGGACTCTAACTCATTTTTTGACCCCCAAAGTGGGTCTTAAGATAATGTTGGGCCTCTAAAGATGAAATTCGAGTAGTGATACGCCCCAAACATTTCCTAAGGCCACTTATTTGCACCATTACATAGAAAATAATTTAAAAAATCTCGTTTTGCGGGAAATTTTTAATTATTAAAAAATCCTACTTAGACCTAGTCAAATTCCACGAAACTTTTTGTGTGATCTAGTATGGTAATATACATCAACTCTAGACACTAAGATATGTCAGGGGCTCAATATTCAAATCGTCACCCCGACTTTGGGGTAAAACATGAATGAAAAACCTAGAAAATTATCTGCCTCTGAAAAAGAATGGATGTTTAACCAGATAAAAAAAACACTCCAAGGTGTGCTTGTTTGTTGATCGAGTCCCAACATCCTAGGCCTGTTACAGGGTCAAAACTCATCATTACTAGTATCACTTATTACAATTCCCCACAAGGTGTGTAATCTGGGTACAAGAAAGATGATGAGAAGATAGAAGTCGAATTAAAAAACTCTGTTGACTGACGATAATTGATGGTACAAGTGTCCTCTGGATCATCCTTGGGCATGGAGTCTTCATATAATCATCATGTGCCACTCCAGTGGTCAACAGGTTGGAACATCCACCAGATGGATGTAAAGACCGCATTTCCCAATGGCTTCACCCAGGAGAAGGTTTATATTGAGCAGTAGCAGGGCTTTAGGGTGCATGGGAAGGAGTCCCATGTATGCAGATTGAAAAAGGAAAGGCACTCTATGGCCTCAAGCAAGCTCCTAGAGCTTGGTACTCTAGGATTGATACATACGTGCAACAGTTGGGTTTCACAAAGAGTGAGGCTAATCCAAACCTATACTTCATCGTGGTGGGTGAGGAGCCTCTCATTCTGGTGTTGTATGTTGATGACTTGATCATCACTGGTGCAGAGAGACTCACTAAGGGCTGCAAGAGAGATCTTGCTTCAAAGTTTGAGATGAAGGATATCGGCTTGATGCATTATTTTCTGGGATTGGAGGTGTGGCAGGAGGAGGGGCATTTCTTCCTAAGACAAGAGAAGTATGTTGTGGATATTCTTAGCAGATTTCACATGCAGGAATGCAAACCCATCTCTACACCTATGATCACTAACTGGAAAAAGGTTCACACTTCTGATTCCTAGTTGGTGGATTCTACTCTATACAGACAATTGATTGGTTGTTTGATGTACTTGGTCAACACTCGACCAAATATATGTTTTGCAGTTAACGCTATGAGTCAGCTCATGTGTGAGCCTGGGAGAGTGCACTGAGTGGCTACAAAACACATTTTTCGTTACTTGCAAGGGACTATGGATTTTGGTATGGATTATAGACAGGGTGATGGAGTGAGACTGCCAGGGTACACGGATTCAGATTGGGCAGGTTGTGCTTCAAATAGGAAGAGTACTTCCAAGTGTTGTTTTGAGTTGGGTTCGACAGTTCTGTCGTGATCAGCAGGAAGCAACAGTTAGTTGCATTGAGCTAAGCTAAGGCAGAATATATGGCAGCTAGTTTGGCTAGTTGTGAGGCCATATGGCTTCGCAAGGGGTTGTTTGGTTTATTTGGTTAGCCGTTGAGACCTTCAGTAATTTACTGTGATAATCAGAGTTGAATAAAACTCACGGAGAATCCAGTTTTTCATGACAGGTCAAAGCATATTGAGATCAAGTATCACTTCATAGACAAGCATGTCTACTTCATAGACAATATGGGAGTGGTGAGAAACACTTTCCTCGGTAAGAAGATGTGTTAAAATTTGGGTACCAGAGGACAAGTGGTTCCCTAAGGCTTTGATCTTTGGCCTAAGGAAAAGTGTCCAAAATTATTTTTACTTTTCTTCTAAAGTGACTTTATAAGTGGTAAAGTCAATTTAATTTAAAAGTGACTTTATAAGTGGTATAGTTACATTCTAATTTAAAAGTGACTTTATAAGTGGTAAAGTTACATTCTAATTTAAAAGTGACTTTATTAAAATCAATGAAGAATTAGAAAGTGAAAAAGTGACTATGGAAATAAAAGGTTAAGTGGGTAAGTTAAAAAATAGAAAGTGAGAATTAAATGCACATTTATTCTCACCCCTAGATCTAAATGAATCTTGGCCATTAGATCTTAGGGTAACCCAAAAGGTCATTTAGAGAGTTAAACAAGAAGAAAAGAGAAAAAGATCAATTTATTCTTTCATGAGCATTTGAGAGAAAGAGAAGGAGAGAAAGAGAAGAGAGAGCAAGGAGAAAATTTCTGAGCAGTGAGGAAGTGAATGAGAGCAGCAAGAAGGCATTTCAGCAAATCTGGACATCAACATTTATTGGCACACATCCCAAGGCAAAATCGTACAGTAGGAGAAAAGCACAAAAATCGAGGAAGAGGAACAGCACAGAAATTGAAAAAGAGGGACAGCATCAAGGGCATGAATTTCAAAGCGAATTTGGGCATGAATTTCGAGGTGGATTTGGGCACAAATTTCGAGAAAGTTGTACTGTTGAAATTTGTACAATCCATACAAGTTTTGGGCACATTTTTTGAGGCAAGTCGTGCAACATTTAACGTTGTTTTATTGCTATAAAATTTATGTCTTGGCTGTTCGCTAATTGGCACGATTTTTGAGGTGGAGTTCAAGCACAGAATTCGAGATAAGTTGTAATTTGTGGTCGCTAGAATTTTTACTCTGTATTTCAGTTTCTCTATAAAAAAAAAACATTTTCATAAATAAAGAAGGCCTCTCAAACTGGTTTTCCCCAAGAGTTGTAGGGGGTTTTCCAGGGTCACATTGACCAAAAATCACTCTGTTATTTTCTATGTGTGATTGTCATAATTTTGTTGTGTTTTATTTCTGCAATTTCAACAATTGTGAAATCTCTAAATTTTTGTTTTCAAAAAAATAGTTATTTCCAAATTTTACAATTTGTCTCCTACTTGGATTTAAAAATAAATGCATGGAGCGATAAGGAAAATTGATAACCGAAGTGGGGCTTGAAATTTCTTCATAAACTGCCTTATATAAGCTTACAAAGTAATGCGACCATTGCATTAGAAATATGTAGGAGGAAAATATCTACATTGATAAGAAATTGTTATTCAATCAATCTCTAGGGTATTCAATCCATTTCAGGTAGGTATGCTATTTCTTGAATTATTTTGGCTTAGTTTGATGATTTTGTTATCATGGCATCACAGGCTTTAAGATATTAAACAGCTTTATGGATGAATGATTATGGAACTATCCTCAAGGAAGGTGTGCATTTAATGAATATCTTGGCTCAGTTTTGGTGCATAGGCATTACTTGACCTAATGGGACCCAAAAATAATTGTTTTAAAATCACCTTCAAGAAACTTGAATTTGTCAAAATAGCAAATGATTAAAAAAAATAGCTTTTAATCAAAAAATCGAGTCAGTGTCAGCGTAGATGTCTCCAAAAAATTTCGACTCAGATAACACAATTATTGGACATAACCAGGCACTTCTAGAAATTTCCCCATTTTCACAAAACAAAAACTACTTTCTGTTTATTGAAGGCATACTTCCTTCTGTATTTTATTGCAAATGGATTGATAAAAACCACATCACCAACTAACCTTCATAGCCAGTCAGTTCATTGAAAGGAACAAAGAGATATGGCAAGTTGATCAGCCACTCTTTAAAACCATCATCTTTGCAAATGTAAGTTCATGGAGGACAAGCACCTTACCCAAGAGTTAAGACAAAAGAAGTTCATCAATTGATCTGGTTGTTTGTCTCTACCCTAAGTTTGTGAGAACCCACCTTGAATTGGCCTAGCATCATGTGAAGAGCGTGTACACAATGGCAGAGTGTATACTATGGCTGAACAATGAGTCAATCTCTAAGCAACAAGAAGGGTTCAGCATAGAAGGCCATCTTTGAGCATAACCCACCATGAGGGTTAACCCAAGTGATTTGGATAAATTGCCTTAATGTCATCCCTAATTATTGTATTTAACTCATGTCTAGTAGGTAGGAGGTGGTTAGGTGCATCCACAGAATATCTAAACGAAGGGAGATGGTCCATATGAATGCCCATGGACACTAAAAGATCCAAAACCCACATGAACCAATGTTGAGCCTGATCTGAAGGGCTAGTGTTATGAACCTTGGGCCTTAAAAATTATAAGAAACCAACAATTACAATCAACTATGATGGGGAAATCTCTTTTTACAATGAATAAAATGTATAAGACAAGATTTGATGATCCTAAGACTATGTTTCCATAGTACATATATAGGAGATAAAGGGTAGATTATAATGAAAGGTTCTCACTGACATAACAATATGACAATGAAAACATAATAACTAATACTTAGGGCTTAATAAGGGGTTTTAGAGTCGACTTGGCACTTCTTCATTAATCTATGGTAAAATAGCTTGAATTGGGATCTGGTCACCAAGAAACAAGGAAGAAAACACTTTCAATCCTCTACAACACCTTCTAGGGGCCATAATGCATCAATGCTAATTTATTGTCCTTTTGTTACTTGAGGGGAAATCTGTTTATATGGTTGTATTCTCACAAATACCCAATTCCCCACTTCAAATTCCCTTTCATTGCAATGTTTATCTACTTGTTGTTTCATCATGTTATGTGCTATAACCAATTTCATCTCTGATAGTTTGAAAACCTATTTTTGGTGCCCTATGTTGTCGTCCACTGCTTGAGGCCTTACAATCACATTCAAGGGTAATGTGATGGATGGAGGATGACATCCAGAAAGTGCCATAAATGGGGAGATTTCTGATGAAATATGGAAGGATGTGTTGTACCATGATTCTACCAAGGGCAACCACTTGACCCATTGCCTCTACATATCACAATATAGATATCCTTCTAAACGTTATTCGCAATATCAGTTTGCCCATTAGATTGAGAACAGTAAGATGAGTTGCAAGCCCATTAAGTACCTAGACAAGAAAATAATTTAGTCTAAAAATTTCCAGTCAAAATTGGATCTTTGTCACTTATAATAATCTTTGATATGCCATGTAGCATTTGGAATCTTTCCAAGAATGCTTCTACCATTGTACTTGCTTTAAAATGATTAGAAAGACAGCAAAAATGTGCATACTTTCTCACTCGATCTACCACTACCACAATGACATTTTTTTCTTCAAATTTAGTTAAACCTGTAATAAATCCATTGAAATTTCTTCACAACGTTGGCTTGGTATGGCTAGAATGGTTGTAGCAGCTCAAGGGTCTTGATTGTCTCCCCCTTATTTTGTTGGTATACCATACAAACTTTTGCACATCTACAGTAAGATCTTCCCAAAAACATCTTTCTTGATCCAATGGTATGTTTTCAAGAACCCTAAATGCCCTCCTACAAGAGAAGTGTGTAATTCCAAAAGGACCTTTTCTTTGAGTTGAGAACTCTTACATAAGTACAAGCAATCTTGATACCACAACAAATCATTCTTCCACATAAACTTTTAAATTGCATCGATGTCCTCTTGTAGTTGTTGATTGATCCTATGAGCATTCACACCTTGCTTCCAGTCGATCCTTGCTTCTTCCACCCAATCAAATTGTGGAATATAAATAGTGCATATTAAACTCTTTGTCTTCCTCTTTCTTTAAGAGTGCATTTGTCACAATATTTTATCTTCCGTTTTTGTAGATAATTTTGGAGTCATAACCTAGCATCTTTGTAACCCATTTTTGTTGCTTTTCTGAAGACAGACATTGTTCCAAGAAGTACTTCAAACTATCATGATGTGTTTTTACCTTGAAGTGTCTTTCTATTAGGTATGGGCACCATTTCTTAACTGCACATAGTATGGCCAACATTTCTTTTTCATAAATGGGTCAGAGTAAGTTCTTTCTTTTAAGTTCACTACTTTCAAAGGCAAGGGAACTTCCTTCTTGCATCAAGATTGCACCAAACATAGATCCAACTTAGTCTCCATGAGATTCATCTAATAATTCATCAATGACAAGAATAGGAAACTTATCTTTGATTGTCATTTTGTTGAGCTATCTATAATATCGACACACACCATGGACCATCCTCTCTTATATCCATTACCAAAAGTGAAGAGAAAGTGCTCTAGCTAGGTTGAAAGATGCCAACCTCTAACATTTCTTGAGCCCTAAGAGGCAGGAAGCGTTGAAACGTTTTGGCGTTTCCGAAACAGTTACATTTAGAAACGCCGCCTCCAAAAATGGAAATGTTAGCTGAAACGCCAGTTGAAACGTCTCATATATATATATATATACAAAATAAATTTATAGATAAGTGAATAACACATTATCTTGCAAGAAAAGAGGGAATAAGACCCATAGATGACAATTTATAAGGACAACCAAGTCTATATTAACTATCGTAAATGATTACATGATGGTCAAGTTTCAACCGAGTTTCAGTCGAGTTTTAGTCGAGTTTTGACTACGGGTATGACCCGAAACATCGGGTTCCTAGAAGTTTTGTGCGACATAGCTTGAACCATACTCTCAATCTCACTTTTTTGCGCATATGGATACATGCAATGCCTAATGTTAGGTGGTACATTTCTAGGTTGCAAATGAATAGCATGGTCATGAATCATGATCTCGAGCAAGTGGAAGACCCATCTCTCCATATACCTTAGAATGATCATTTATAAACTTTGGAGATATATTGTAGCAGAGGATACAAATGTTTAAACACTCAATGAACACAATTGTGCAATTACACCATGGTGTCCCTTTTCTAGCAATTTTGTCTTGCTATAAGAGCCTATCACTTTAGAGGGTTTCCCTTAGATACCTCTAAGGTAAATTTCTTTTCCTTTTGAGGAAAATCTAATGAAAATATCCCGATGGGCAATGAACTACCTCATTAAGGGGTAATACAATTGTTATATCATTCAAAGCAAGCTCTAATCATCAAGCTATGAGCAATAATACAAAGAAAAGAAAAAAAGCAAAAGTAAAAGGTGCACAATAGGGGTTGAAAAGCAAACGCCGAGTTGGTAACCCATGCATCCACAATTGCTCACTCCTCACATCTATACAATCAGGGTGTGGATACCCCATCAGCTAGTCCCTTTGATGTTGCACTTGGCCACAAAGTCTTGTCTCCTCTATTTCCATCATTATTATTCACTGACACCTATCGATTGAAGGGTGAACTGAGGAAATGTTACTTCCCCCTTAGGGGATGGAAACGCCTAATAGGATTGTCCTTTAGCCACTCCCACCTACGGAGAAAACACCATTGCGAGTTCAAGGCCCTGATTTTGGAAAGGGATCCTTATTTGAAGTATTAAATAGCCCATAACACTCAAGCTTGGTTCACTTAGATGCAATAATGATTTTGTTCCCTAATGATTGGTTTCTTTCACTAGAATCTGTGTGTGATTGTCAGGTGGTTCAACAACCCATGTCTTGGGCAACTAACTCACAGGTATCCAAGAGATTTGAGAAGGATATTGGCACTATCAAGTGAAGCGTTGAGACTATTGGGCCTCCCAACAACACGAGCATATCACCCATGAACCAAAGCACTCCTTGCACCCACAAAGTTGTGTCGCTTTTCACTGGATTTAATGATTCTTCTCGATGATACACCAAGACCCAACATGCCCCCAAGTTGGTCTTAGCACCTTATGACGAATGGCAGTGGATCCAAGGCCTAGATGAGGATGGCCTAACCTTCAGAGACTTGGGAGGGCTACTTGCACCGGGAAATCCCTCAACACTAGAGCACAGGTTGACACTTTTCACAATTAGAGACCCATGGAGACCACTTTCTTGTACCCCAGCTCTATTTTGCGAGCACATGTAACCATTGTGGTAAATTTGAAGGTTGTCCCTCAAATCATGATTTTTACATGCTTCTACATCACATTGGGCACCTTCTAGCACTTGGACATAGCATATGGAGGCCATTTTTCACATGACATCAGCTTTAGAAGGCTAGCGGCTCACAAATGTTGGCTTGTAGCCCAAGTGTTTCTTATGATTTAACTTGTTAGTAGGGCTTTGAGACTAATATTTGGAATCATCCTCCTCGTATTAATATAGGAGAGGACTTTTCATTTCAATCATCATCACTTGGACTAATTTGGCCTCTCTTAGGAGAATTTCAGCTTCTTTTTATGTTGGAGAGATGTGATCTATGGAGAACATTGTTTATTGGAGCTCTTCTCTTGGCTTTGGAGAAGTTATCTTGGATCAACGAATGGATTGTTCATGCATGTCATCTTGTAAGTAAGCCTTATTGTTAATGTATTTTTCCCCTATGTCTAACGTATGGAATGTATTGGTAATCTAGGGTTTTTCTATTGCACTATTATTATTGAAGATCAATTGTATAGAAGCTACATATCATCGTTGTATGCCTTACTTATGGATAATTGTAATAACCCTAAGTTGCACAAAATGGGGAAACGGGTACCAGTTTTCGAAACGTGACCCCCCCACCCAGGTGCAATTTTGGAAACAAGGAAACGCAATATCTATATATATATTAATTAGGACAGTTAACAAATGTGTGCAATCATAAAGCATATATGATACATTCTAATTTATTACATTATGATTAAATTCGCAATTGTCAATGCATAAACTATAAGTCTCTAAATTTACATCACATTTACTCATGAATGATCACGTAATGAAAATAGCAATATCCAAAATCAGCCACGAGAAATTTCTAGTTTCTTGTCTCGCGCTTGATTGGGAGTCTCCTCCTACATAGTCAAACGACCTTAGTGCTCTTGATTAAATACAAGTTCCATACCCTAGTACCCTACGTTCTCTTGATTATTGGGAGTCTCCCCTACATAGAGGGTTTGGTTCTCTTGATTAAATAGAAGCTCCATACCCTAATACATGACAAAATCCAACGGAAACATTGCAATCCCCCCAATCCTGAAGTCCTGAAAAACAAATAAGTCTGTTGGATTTTGAGTAAAATCTAAAATTCTACTTTCCCCATATGAAATCCAATGAGGGCGAAACCACTCTCAAACATCCTGAGTCATTTCATGGTAATGTTAAAAATTCAAGTAAAAGGATGAAAATGAAAAATAAAGGAGAATGTCACTTTTTACTTTAAGAATTTAACATTACCATGAACTACATATCAACATTAGGGCCATAGACTTGAACATTAGGCTGCCCCACTCAAAAAAACCTCTTTTTTATAACTTGAGAGGCATCTAGAAGCAACCAGAAGATATTTTAGTCGCCCAATAAAGAATTAGAAGCGAAAAAATAAAAACACAAGAAAAAGTCAAGTTAGAAGAGGAAACTCCACTGTACGGCCTGGAAACTCGTTTCCGGCCGTACTGGCCACGTTTCCTCCTCGAGAAACGGGCCAGTGCGGCCGGAAATGAGTTTCCAAGTCATACAATACCAGTTTCCTCGTTTCCGTTTCGTTTCTAGCCGGAAACAAACCCTTCTCCAACGCTTCCTGCAACTTAGTAATAACCTCACCACGGTTTATATTTCTAAATTTTAACAAGAATCTATTAACTAAGTAACAAGATACGTCCTTGGTTTTCGCATTTGAAGTCGATCCCAAACTGCCGTAGCTCCAAATTTATTCTTGTTACCAAATTGACCAAATCCTCTCTACCAAACTAGGCACAATCTTGGTACCCAACTCCAAAACACTTCAAAATTGAAGCACTCAGGCCCCCGTGCCCAAAAGATTCAAGATGCATGCATATGTAGCTATCATATACATGCCTCTTATGCATGTTAATATTCCATTTTTGCACGTAATTCGAGATGGGTCATTCCAATAATATGTGAACGGCAATCCCTTTGGTGAATCTTTTGAATTAGGTCTCAAGTGAATATCAATCCCCCACAAAGATAATAGTTAGGGTTTTGTTGCTAGGACATCCAAATATCCTACTCCCTTGCAAGAATTAACCAATCTTTAACATCCATAGACTCCATCCACGCAAGGACTAGACACTCGCCTTGTCTAATAAATGATCAGCCTTTATCTTATCCATAAATTGATTTTCACTCTCCTTATCTCTCTATTTTTGGCCCTCTTAAGAACAAGCGGCATGTAGGGCTGCAAAGTTGTCTAACAGGGAAATTTTGGGCGTTGGAAGGATTCAACATCAAGGGTAGAAGTGGTTGCTTCAAAATCATTCCTTTTGGTGGCTAATCTCTCCATTCTTCTCCATAATTCCTCTTGCACTAGCTATTTTCCTTGGGAGAAACCCTAGTTTGGTCAAGCTTCAACTTGAGGGATTCTTGAAGGTTTAATGTGCCATTGTCTTGTTGGAATACATTATTGGAAACCTTTTCTTGGCACCTCGACCTTAGGCCATTCCATTTTACATACTATCACTCACTATGTGTAGCGTGCCCTAGATTAGCCTCTCTAACTTATGTGCATTGCCTCTTCATCATTTGAGCCTTCTATTCAAGTTGAGCCATCCTTTGGAAAGCTTATTGTGACACCTCAAACATTTAAGCCTAGAACATCTCTTATAAGTGACCCATATACCGAGACTCATCCAATTGGTGAAAACCCATAGAGAGCAACGGGTAGTGTTTGTGGTGACAGTGAACCACTACCTTATAGTTGCTACTTGGTCTAGTGTTTGCCTTCTAGTGTACCCCTCTACAAGCCCTACTAAATTTGCAACAACGGGTTCCAATTCTTGAGCTTCTTCATCTTCACAATCTATGTAGAATAATTTATGTGCCACATTTATGCCCCTTAATATACTTGTTGTCACAGTTGAAACATAACCTCTTTTCTCTTCTTTCATTCATTGTTACTGTGTCAACCTTGTCGGTTTAGGAGAGGGAGCATGATGTTCTCTATAGTTATTAGTGACCATACCTCACTTTCATCTTTCCTTGCTACACTAAAAGCGTGATCTACGGATTTAGGTTCAAGAGATGCACCTCATGTTGGATGCTTTCATTTAAAGTTCCCATAAAGAGGTCTAACAAATGATCTTTTGAAATGTTCTTTACCCTGAGATTTGGTTTTTTGAATTGTTGAATGTGTTTTGTAATTGGACCTTTTTCTGCAAATTTATCAATCTACTAAAGAATTTATGCTCTTAACATCACTGTAATATGCTATCAATTCCTTCGTAAGAACGGACCAAGATATAATAGAATCATTTTTCCTTTCACAAAGCCACTTATGCCATACAAACTAATCATGTTCTAAATACATGACTGCCATATTTACTTTTTTCTAAGGTTGTCACTTGGTCTAGATCAAAGTATTGATCCATCTGGAATATCCATGTTATAGGATTGTTACCATCAAACTATCACATATTGATCTTTTAATGTAGTAATTCCTTGGTGCTAACTTCAAGCGGTAATGATGTGGATCTTAAAGTGAAAAATCATGATTATGATTCTTTGATTTCCTATTTGTGCTCTCCAATTGAGATAAAATATTCCCAATATGTGATTGAGTTCCAACATAGTTGTCCTCCTTATTTTCATGGTTTCCTTGGATCTCAATAGCCCTTTTAGGAAGCCTCTCCAAGAGAAGCTTTTCCAAGGAACTCATGGATTTTTGTATTTCTTCCTTATTTTCAGTCATTGACTTTTGGATTTCTTCCTTAACATTTTGCATTTCTTCCTTGGTTTCCTTCATCGTTTGTTCCATATGTGACAATTGACCTTCCAACTTTGATAGCTATTGGACATTTCTATTTCTTCACGAGTCATGAATGAGCTTTCTATAGGTTTAAGTGGTGAAGTCACTTTTGAAGTACCTTTAGGAGCCATGTGAGTAAATAATAATGCTTCTCTTTTTCCTGTCTATCGCAAATTTGAATCACCAAAAAGAGATCTTCCAATCAAAACTGACGCCAAATGTAAGTTGCATACCTTTTAAAACCCTAATTTCTAGACTCTTTGGATGGTTCAACTTTGTCCTCATGTCTCTGAAAAATTGATCCATTCTGAATCCGAAATTTCAACCTATGATACTCCCAATATGCTTAAAATTTAAGGATATAAAGCTATGTTGCAGGAAACGTGGGGGGAGGCCTGTTTCCTTGAGGAAACTAGGACAAAACACGTTTCAGCGTTTGGTACGGCCATGAAACGCGTTTCCGGCCATACCACCACGTTTCCCGAAATGGAAACGTGGGTGGTACGGCCGGAAATGCGTTTCACGGCCGTACAGCCCCACGTTTCCAAAAATTCATGTGTTTATTTATTTATTTTTTTAATTTGTTTTTAATTGTTTTTAGGCTATCTAGTGGGTTCTAAAAGCCTGTCTAAACTTATAAAAGAGAAGTTTGTCTCATTCTCTGATCACACTATTCAGCAAGTCGTTTCTCTTGGAGACTGGCAGTTGTTTCAGCTAGGGTGTTTTGAGCAGTGAGCAAAGTGGATTTCAGCAGCAGGAGAAAGAGATTTCAGCAGCAAGAGAAAGAGATTTCAGCAGCAGCAAATTTGGCTCAGTTACAGCCATATTTCTCTTCTCTTTTCCGGCATACTTATGTCTTAGATTGGTATGTGCACATCATGGAGATGGGCCTATTAGGACACATGATTTTAAGGAACACTTATTGTCTAAAGCCCTATAAAGGTGATTGTTCTATGTAAGTCCCCATTCTACCATGATCAAGGTGCACCTATTTGTTCCTACATGTAACATCTTATTTATGTCGAAGTCTTTGGCCATGGCCATCATTCTTTATGGTAATACAACAATTCACTATGCATTTCTACTCACCATGGCAACATCCCACTTCCTCCAAAGCAAAGAGAAGATTTGTTGCAACCCCTAAGTCAAGCCATTTCCAAGTTGAAGCACTCAAAATGCCTTGCTAGAAGTACCTTTTCAAGCATGTGGTCATCTTCAAAATGGGGCCAAATTCACTTGGAGCGGCCTTTAAGGGTTAAAGGGGAAAAATAGCATTTATTATGAGCAAACAAAGTGTTATATCAAGTCAACGATATTCTAATGGACCAAGGACAACCCATAAGCAAACAAAAGAAAGCCTTAAAGCACACTTCAAGCAAGAGAATGGTCCAAAATCAAGATGTCATCCACCTTTCACTAGCCATTGGAGGGATCCAACGTCCCAAAAGAAGAACGTTGAGCAAGCTAAGCAAATCATATGGCCTCCCAAGCATTCCAAAAATTATTTCAAACCAAAATCCAAGGGAATATTGCACTTTTGGGCCAAATCGATCCTCCTTTCTTGCAAGACAAAACTCTATTGTGGGACAGCACCTCTAACTTGAGGGTTTTAAGCAATGTAATTTTTGTAATTGACTTAGTCTCCAAGCATTTTATG
This sequence comes from Pinus taeda, assembly GCA_000404065.3. NCBI lineage: Eukaryota > Viridiplantae > Streptophyta > Pinopsida > Pinales > Pinaceae > Pinus > Pinus taeda. The sequence continues at coordinate 15,026 of APFE030986496.1, forward strand.
GATGACAAGTCACCTTTTTCTTTGGAGCAAAAGGGGAAGATATGTTGTGAGCCTCATCTATAAATAGAGAGCTCTTCTTCCTTCCAAATCATCGTTAATAGTTGAAATCATTATGCCATAATGTAACACTTTTCAAGAAAGCTTGGTGTTGACATTGGAGCCTATTTTTCTTAGTTGTTCTAAACTTCAAAGGAAAATTTGTGATTTATTCAAGACTACGACAAAGGCTAGCAAGATCGATCCATTAAAGGGTAACTTTGTCACTTGGAGAGTAGGGTTTCATCTCTCACTTCTTTCTTGTTGGTGTGAGGTAAGTATTGAATCTGCTTGTTGAGCTAGACATCTAGGGTTTAATTTCTCACTTCTCTCTTGTTGGTGTGAGGTAAGTATTGAATATCATTGTTGAGCTATACCTAAGGTTCCTCAACAAGGGTTTCATTTTATTCCATGTCATAGTTGATCTTATGGTTGAAAGATTTTCCACCTAAATGGATCCCTTGTAATATGCCTTTGTTTCATATCTTTGTCTTGATTAGACAAAGAGGTAATTTAACTTCTAGGATGCTACCTCTTCGCCCTAATCCACAAGCATTGGACAACCAACTTAAGAGAGGCATCCATCTTGACCCCATAGCCCTAGTGGACCCGAATCCAACAACCAACCATGATTTTTTCAAAATTCTTACAATTGTCTTTTGTCTATTTATATTATTCAAAAAACCCTAAAAATAGAAAATTTGAAAAGATTGATGGATTAAAAAAAAAAAACTAACCATCTGAAATAAAGAGTAAACTGTGGAGAATCTTTCATTTATTATTTCCAAAAAAGTTAACAAAACACATTCTTGAATTTACGCATTTTTCATGGAAGTTGTGCCACATTGAATATCTAAAGGCCTAAGTAAAATGGCCCTCATATTATTGTTTTGAAGGCTTATTTGACATCTATTTGAAGGTTTTGAAGGTGTTTTCACAAATCAGAATTTTATTTACAGCTACATCTTCAAAGATTGGTGAGGCTCCTTGCCTAGAGTTCCATGAAAAGTTGTCTCTAACCTCTTAAAAGCCCTAGTAATATTCTGAAGTGTTTTCATTGCATATTTTTAACAATTGAAAGTATTAGGGCACTTTCTATATTTTAAGTTTTTAACCCCTTGGAGATTAGAACCCAATTCATGCAAGTTTGGATTGAATTCTTGTAATTCATTGTTTACTTGCATATTATTCATTGTTGGATGTATTTTCACTCCAACTTCAGTCCCCTAGCTCAAGCACCAAAAGATTCATTATTCTAAATGTGTTTCCACACTTTTGGGTTGCTTCAAAGACAGTCCAAAACTGTTTTTCTGCATTTTCTGTGTTGTTTTCCAGATCTAGAAGCGTAGGAAAGTAACAAGCTTATCACAATCAGGTCACAAATCAAATAATAATCAAGGGTAAATCATCTCACTTAATCTTGCGCCTTTCTCTCTCTCAAGCTTCAAAGGTAACCAATTATCAAATATTTTGAGTGAATTTTGCTTGCTGGTTTGTATTTTCTGCATTGAAATATTATATATCAGACCTAGCATTTGTTCCATTTTAACTCCTAACCTTCATATTGTGTGTTTATAGACACTGATTTTCTAAGATCACTGGTGAAGTGTGTAGATTGGGATACACCTCTTGGTATTTTAGGAGTAGGCCTAAAGTGAGGAGACAGCACTGAGGTGACAATGGGTGAATCTCCTATGTGCTTACCGTTTGGCAGCTTGACCAAACCTTACCAAGGCTGCTAATTTAGGCAGTAACATTACCATCTAAGAATACGAAGCATGAAGAAGGTGGAAAGTTAGCATGAACCTAGGGCTGCCCTAGTATATCATAAAGAGTGGATATGTCAAAGAACATGGATCTGGGTTTAAATTCGAGACTCGAATGGGAGGGGTGAGCACATCAACACAGAGGAACCACCAAGATCAACTCCCATCTCAAGCGAGCAAGGCACCAACTAGATCGAGTAATCACTTGTCTCTGAGATGGCTAGATGCACGTGCATGCTACCAGTGGACTACTCTTTTGAGTAGATCTTATTTGTGTTATTCTTATGTTTCGGGAACGAAACATGTTTAAGGGGGGTGGAATGTAGTATACTTAGGGGGATATTGTGGAGTACAAAGGGAGGTACCCAAGAGAATAATATAATAGTGTGATGAGTCATAGTTAATTAATAAAGTGGTTAACCCGCATCATGTAAGAGACCACAAGTAGTTAGGAATAATGTGATAAGCCCATTATATTAGATACATGGTATTGAAAGATCCACGGTAACAACCCAGAGTATTGTATGTATGAAGCCTATATAGAGGCTAAAGATTCCCCATGGAGAGAGGTCAAGGATTATTGTATTGGCAAGCATATGGCTTGTGGAGTTGTTCTCCTTCCTTAAGGAGTGATTTTATGGTGTTACCCTACCTCAAGGGTTTGATATTAATAAAAATTTGAAGTTTATCTATTTCTCTCTTGTTATTTCTGGGAATATTTCTATTTTCATATATTTGCAAGTCAAATCTTCAAATCTTTATAAACTTGCACCTGCTCATTATTAACAGTGTGAGAATTTTTCTCACTACCTCTTTGCCAGTTTATTCTATATATCAGATTGCCAGTTTGGGCATCTAATGATTTGTACTCATATTACTACTGTATAATAATAAAATTCTCAGTGGTTGCATCGATTTTCCCAGATTGGGTTTTTTTAGGGACGTTTGTCCAAAAACAACAATGTAATTGTGTGTGTGTTTATTTATCTCCAGTGTAGTGTTTAATTTCTGCAGTATTTTATTTTCTGTAGACTGCAATGTATGTATTTCGATATTTGTCGTAGAAAACTACAAGTAATTTGTTCAAAGTAATTTAACAAATAGGAGAAATATCATCAATTTGTTGCAGTAGGAATCAGGTCTCTGATTTTTCACAAGGAGTTATTAATTTTGAATATGCTCTCATGTTTCCTAGATTCTCTCTTTTTCGTGTGCCAACCTCATGGTGTAGGCGTGAGTGTTGTTAATTATGTCCTCTCTAGCGAGGACTTAATCCATAGAAATCTTCAAATTTTTATAAATTTGCACCTGCTCATTATTAACCTATGTGTGCTCCATTTATTTAGCTTGGACTTGCAATCTTTTAGCCAAATTAACATTTATAAAATTTTGCTTGCAACTAAGATTTATAGACACAATGATCTTCTTCTTCTGAATACATCCATAAACCTATAATAAGGAGATAGCATCAGAAAATAAGCCTTTTCGTGTTTCATTCTCCTATTGTGTAGCATGAGACAATTTGTCCAAAAGGAGTTTTTCAAATTCTTCATCTGAAAGGTTGGACAACTTCTTGTTGTCAGGTGAGCTCCACCATCTGACAACCTCATCTTTCAAAAAAGGCATAATAAACCTCTCCAATGTTTCAAAATGGTTCTCTCAATCTTTTAGGAATTCTTCAATAGTAAGACCATTATATTTTCCTGTAAAAAACTCTTTTCTAGAAGCCACGAAGAAGGTTTTGAAGAAAAAATCACTTACTAGGCGAAAATTTAAAATGGCCACAATTTGGTCAGTATTGCTCAAAATCCTTATTATGACCTGTTTTCGGAAATGGAACAACCATTTTGCATCTTTTTGTGTGATAAAAATCTCGATTTAGGCACTCTGGAGTTTCAAATCCGCGCTGCAACTATTTCGCCGTCACAAAAAATTCTAAAAAAGAGATGATTTTAAATCAACGATATCTCCCTCTTCTGGACTCCGATTCGACCGATTTTTGTTTGAATTTGATTATTTTTCGCAAAGAATCCAGATCTACAATTTGTTTCAGCAAATTTTGCACCAGAAGTTTCAAATTTGATCTGCAAACTCACTGCCCCAAAAAATTCCTACAAAAATTTAAAAAAATAAATAAATAAATTATCTCTCCATTTTGCCCAAGAAAATGCTCTGATACCACTTGTAATAGATCTAACCTGCAAATATATGAAAATAGAAATATGCCCAGAAATAACAAGAGAAACAGATAAACTTCAAATCTTTATTAATATCAAACCCTTGAGGTAGGGTAACACCATACAATCACTCCTTACGAAATGTAATATCCCTAACCCAGACTATTCCTCAAACCCCAGCAAAAACTCCAACCAAATACGTGTAAATGATATAATAACCCAGAAGTGACAAAATAACAGTGGAACAGTGTATAATTATGTAAACCGGAAATATAAGCAGATACACAAGAAATGCAGTGAGAAAAGCTAAGCCATTTTATTAAACTGAGCAATAAAATGAGTACAAGAGGTGATCAGACAGATGGCACCTCGACTTGCACAAGGCAAGTGAAGAAATACTCTCAGGATAACAAGGAATGGCCTCTCTGCATGGGTGCTGCTGGAGAAGTGTCGTGTTGTTGTTGCTGCTAGAAAACAAATAATGATTTGGGGTTGCTCCCCTCCTCGAAAAATGTTGAAACTATGCAATCGGACTCTACTCCAAAAACCCGGAAAGCTTTCCTGGAATAGTCGACCCCCAAAAATCAACCCCTTGGGGTTCTGCACAGCTCCTTAATGCTCTGCGTTGCCATTGAAGAAGACCCCTCTAAACTCTGCCAAAACTCCTCCAATAGGCAAGGGTTGGTCCCCTGCTCAATCACCCAGCATAAATCCTCCTGCAAAAACCCCAATCCAACACTACTGCCAAAATAAACTGCGTCCCTCTCCCAGCGCTGTGCAGTCCTCCAAAACGCTGCTAAAACTACTGTTGGAATACTCATAAAACTACTACTGAAATGCCAAAGGAAATACCTTGCCCGAGCAGGCACTCAAAGTCCCCCGGGGCTAAGGGCAAGATCTCCGAACGGAGACACTCAATGCACTGAACAGTGTTGCAGACTAGCTAAACAGCCAGCGTGCTAAGAAGTCGAAACGACTAGCTCAAAATGCACATAACTAAATGATCCAAAATGAGGGGGCTCCTCTCTATTTTATAGCCTCTGCCTCTCACAATCCCTAGGCTCACTTCCTCCTACGTGATTCCCCTCTTGCCACGTGTTTCTCCCCTCTTGCGCAGTCCCTCCATGTGTCTGTGTGGGCCCCATTCCTACATCCCCCTTTGGCCCCCTTAGCTCCCCTTTTAAGTCACAATGTTGTGCTACTAGGAAGTGACTTTTTATTCCAAAAATGAGTTATGTCCCCCGTCCTCACTTTTTTACTTACAAATAACTATAAAAGGCAAAAATTGGACAAAATTCAAATATTCCAATTAGCCATGGCTAATTAGGAATATCACACAGAAGGAAAACACTCCACAAGCCATATGTTTGCCAATACAATAATCCTTGACCTCTCTCCATGGGGAGTCTCTAGCCTCTATATAGGCTTCATACATACAATACCCTAGGTATTACCATGGATCTTTCAATACCATGTATCTAATACAATGGGCTTATCAAATTATTCCTAACTACTTGTGGTGCCTTACGTGATGCAGGTTAACCACTTTATTTATTAACTATGACCCATCACATTATTACATTATTCCCTTGGGTACCTCTCTTTGTACCACATAATATCCCCTCTCGGTATACTACAGTCGAAGTTGCTAGAAGGGGTCAAAGATCTTGGAGGCTGACATCGTGTGGAGAGAAAGTCTAGTCTTGGTTTGAGGTGAAGAGTCTCAAAGAGTACCATTGAAAGGAAGAATTACTTTGACCGAATTTTCCCCTTGAGGGGGGTTTTGCCCTGGCATGTGCCTATATCTTGTGTCTCTTGTTTTGTGATCTTCATGTATGTATAATTGCTTGATGAAAAACAAGATAATAAAGAAGTAAGATAAGCCAACACACTCACAAGTAATTATCAAGAAATGAGAATCAAACCCTAATATAATATCTTTGATTTTCCAATGACATCTAGCCAATAATTCATCGAAACTAGGAATCTTGTCATTGTTGAGAATGGTGGTTTTAAACACATCCCATGCTCTTGAAAGACCCCCAAGTGCAATGAGAGTAAGCTCCTTGTCAGCAATAAGTTCTCCAATAAATAAAAGATCATTCTTGATTTGTGTGATCCTCATGCTCCTCCAAAGTCAAGTCCAAAGTCATTTTCCGTGCATGATAGTCAGATTAGTCATTAAGCTTGTCTTCAGTATTGAAGTAAGATGAAGAAGCCATTGAAACTTGTCCAATAAACCTTTCTTGGTGATTGCTTTTCTCTCTCTTGCTTGGGCTTTGTCTTCACCTAGGCTTTGATACCATGTTAACTTTAGTTAACAATGGTATATTCTATGCTTAACACAATTACTTCAATGTTCGTTTAGCATCCCAATAACAATTTCCAATTTAGTTTTCAATAGAAAACATGTTAATCACATTGACAGTAAAAGTAGATAGAACATGGAACAAAATGCAGAAGACAAGCCAAGACAAGAGGCCACCAAATTTGGCAGATGCCAAGGAAAAACCCCAATGTGGGGAAAACCCTTTGATCAATTCTTCTTGTTATTATTTCAAATGTTCAACAGAGAGAGAGTATAAAAAGTGAAAATTTGACTTTCCAAATCACAGTCAAAATAGCCCTATCAAATCTGCAATCAACTGCAGTCAAATTCAACCCTATCCAAAATGTCAAAGATGGTCAACAGTAGCAAATCTTCCTTTTTGGAGCTCGGTCATGCGGCATGCCCAATCAAACTCAGCCTCATAAGGTGGTCAAAGTTAGTGCAAAACAATCTTGAAAACTATGGTCAAACTTGGGCAACTTTGTGGTCAACTCTACAGTCAAGTCTGCAATCAACCCTTCAGTCAGCCCTGCGGTCAAAGTGCCCAGAAATTCTCTGGTTCTTGTGCCAAACTATACGACCTACCAAAAATTAATTTTTCCCACAAAAATCACAGTCAAAGGATTAGTCAAAGTGCTAAGTAAATGCTTGTCAAACTCCTGCAACAACCCTACGATTTGGCCCAGCAATTTGCCCAGAAAAATCATCATTTTGCTTGTGTGAGAGAGAGAAGATCTACCCAATAGTTGTACGAACCAATGAGAGAAGGAGAGAAGAAATGCGTGTGATGATGATGCCAAATGAGGTTACAGGGCACTTGTATTTACACAATTCATTGAAGGTGAATAGTCAAGTCCATTGGGCTTCATGAGCCTACATGATGTGGCCGACCAGAGCAATTTGCACATGTGTGGGCATAAATTCAAAAACACACTTCTACTTGTCCAAATTGGATGATCTTTATATCAATTTTGGTCCTCTCAAAAACAAGAATTTAATGCAATCATCATCTCCATCAAATGAGTTGTCCCAAGGTGGAATTTCGTCCTTGTTACCAATTTTAACATTTGTGTAAGGCACACGACAAGGTTAACTAGGCCTTTATCAGGCTATGTTTAATCCAGCTTGGTTAACATGAAATTTATCAAATTGCATGATGGCTTGTATATCCAAATTCAACTTTGTAGTCTTAATCAATTAGCATCCTTCAGCCTTTTTAAAGCTTCCAAAGGGTTAAGAGAGTGATTCCCACTGTCGCCACTTCTTTTCTTACATGTTGCAAAAGTACTCAGTAAACTTATTCAAAAGTGCATATCCTACAGGGTGATGGCTCGTATATCCTCTGTCAACTTTGTAGTCTTAATCAATTGGCATCCTTCGGCCTTTCTTAAAGATTCCAAAGGGTTAAGAGAGTGATTCCCACTGTCACCACTTCTTTTCTTACATGTTGCAAAAGTACTCAATAAACTTATTCAAAATTGCATATCCTATAGGGGATTAAAAGGTATCAAGACTTCTGCACATGTCTAAATCTCTCAATTGCTTTTTGTTGATGATATTTTATTATTTTTGTATGGATCTATTTTGAATCTTAATGTTATTAAGAAGATATTGGATGCTTGTGAACTCGTAATCAAAATGAAAATCAATACAGATAAATCTGATATCTTATTTAATAACATTTTTGATCATGTTAACAATTATACGGGTAATTGTTTTCCCTTTCAAATATCTAGACAAACGAGAAGATTGGATATGGATGATAAAGAAGATTGAATCCAAGGCCTTAGTTTGGGTGAACCGTCTACTTTCAAGGGTGGGCAAACTCATTCTTATCAAATCTGCTTTGGAAGGAACACCAGTTCATTAGAATTCAATTACTATTATCCCTAAGGGCGTCCTTAATAAGATTAAGAAGATATTGTTAAAATTGGAAACTAGGGCCAAACTCCATGTGGGTCATCTTATTAATGGAAGCTGATATTTTTCTTGGACTTCTCCCATCGAGAGGTGTAGGATTGATCTAAAGATCATCTGATTTTGATAATTAATCATGGATATATGAATTTATTTGTGTTATGGGGCAACTCGTCAAAGTCGGCCAGCAACCAAATAAGCCCCACTTGTGCTCAACGTTTTAGTATAAATAAAGGTTGCCTTCAAGTCATTTCAACACACTTAGGATCTATTCCTCTCTACTTGTCTTTGGGTTTTAGTAGGAGGAGAAATCCTAAGGGATAACGCTGCCTTAATCCAGAGGGCAAAACCCGAAACTGTCGGGAACTATCAAAACTGTTGGAAAAAGTCGGAATTGTCGGGAACTGCCGAGAACTACCGGGAATAGCCGAAATTACCGGAATTGTCGAGAACTGTCGGGAAAAGCCGTGAATGCCGAAACTGTCGAGAAAAGTCGGAACTGCCAGAACTGTCGAGAAAAGCCGGAACTTTCGAAACTACCAAGAACTGTCGAAACTGTCGGGAATAGCTGAAACTGCCAAGAAAGCTGATGTAGAGGGGAGAAGCCGGAACTATCGAGAACTACCAATCAAATCCAATTTACGTAGGTCCTGCTTATTAAAATGTTAAAGAAAACATAACTAATTTTGCGTAATAACAACTCCTGGTAAGTTCAAGATGGGGAAAAAGAGCTCTCCAGCTCCTAGCTCTTAGCGGCTAGAGTTTCCCTAGCCGCAACATTAGTTGGCTCGGATCTAATATGCAGAGGATTGCAGCGCTCTGATCTTGGACTCCATCTCATGATTTGACCGTTGAAGATTAGTTTTGGCTGAAAGGGACACTAGCAACTGTAGTTGCAGCTCCCGTAAGGTTCAAGCTTGCATTTGACAGACATTCAACAGGTAGCTTCTCAGATCTGATCTTGTAGATCGATTTTCCTCCGCACATTATAGAGGAGGTGGCTACATTCAAAGCCATGTTGCAGGCACAAAAAAACCACAGGGGCCTTCTTATCCCCCCGCCTCCCACCCAAAAAAAGAAATTGTGAAGAAACTAGCTGAAATTCCGGATGAGGAACTCTCTCCGTCAGATCCATGCAAGAGAGCCTTAGCCCTCTCAAAAAAATCATCGGTTGGAAAGTTTATGGAATTATGGCCGAATCCAAAAGTTGTTGAATCCTGGATCATGGAACAATGGACACCCAAGCTTCAAGGTCAAGCAACTTTATTTGCAGTAGGCAGGGGTTTTTGTTTTTCTATTTGTGAATAAACTGGCTAAAGATCTGATTTTCAAATCAAGGTCGTATTTTATGGGAACCAGAGGCCTCTTTATCTCCCCATGGACTCTAGATTTCAATCCAAATTCTGAAATTACTTCTGTGTCGGTGTGGATTCAGATACCTCACCTCCCTCTCCATCTTTGGGGATCGGATGCACTAAAAGAGATTGGAAATAAGTTGGGTCGCTATCTAGACAAAGCAGAACCAAAAGGAGGCCAATTTTCTTGTGCTCGCATTTGTGTCAATGTAGATCTCTCTAAAGGTTTACCAAAGGCCCTAATAATAAATTTAGGGGAATGGAGCCATATTCAGGAATTGGACTATGAGCAAATTCCCTTCAAATGCATCATCTATCATTCTCATTAGCACTTAGACAAAAACTACCCTCAACTAAAAAAGGATGAGTAAGCCCAAGCCCATGTCTCTAATGAAGGGCAAACCCAAACCCCCATATCTAATGAGGGTAATTTTCAACCATTTCAAAAGTGAAGTAAGAACCAACAGAATAAGGTTGCAACTCCAAAGAAATTCGTCGAATAAGTTCATGAACCTTCACTCAACAAAAATTCTTTTGAGGCTCTTCAAGATCTAGAACAAGACGAGATCACTCCTATGGATGACACCCCAAAAGAGGATCAAGGAAACTTAGCAATGTCGAGGGAGAATGAAGAGAAAGCTCCTTCAACGATTGTCTCTTCAGATATAGAATCACACTTTGCAGCAAAAATATTAACAATGTCAGATTTTGAACTTGAAGAGATGAGTAGATCTACTGCAACGTTTTACAAAAAAGCTATGACAACCAAAGCAGCTCACACTAAGTCAAGGACAGGGGGCAATGTTGGACAATCACTCTCCTCAAATGCAGCAAAACCGCCTCTCACAAGAGGCCGGAAATCCCATAAGGAAAAACAGGAACGTGAAGTGGATGTCAATTCAGCTTCAAGATCCCAACATCGTGTAGACTCCTTGTTGCAAAAGTCTCCCAAATAAATCAATGTATTGCTTTTGCATATTATTATGTTTGCAGTTTGTAAGAATTTACTCTTGTAATCACGAGAAAAGTCTTAGTTGTAGAAACCATGAAAGATACTAGGATTTGTCTCCTAGAATCTTAGTCAATTTGTCAGTAGAAGTCCCTTTGAAGATGGTGCAAATGTAAGGAATTTCCCGGTTTTTTCGCTGCATCCGGGGGCAGATTTAATAAAACCCTCTACTCATTCTTGTTAAAAAAATCCAATTTACATGGGGAAACAGCATGGTGGATGAAGTTCTTGTGGAAACACAAAAAACCACTGAAAATGAAACTAGCTTTGTGGCTGGCAATATCTATCAAATTACTGACATGTAATAATGGGCTAAACCAAGTTGGACCGGTCTGAATCGGTGTTCTTTGTAGAAGTGAAGAAGAGTCTATAACATACATGTTTATAAAATGTCAATTTGCTCGACAAATATAGACTATCCTAAAAACAAAATTTGCTCCCGTATCATCCACTTGGAGCAAGGATACATTGGAAGAGTGTGTGAGAGAGTAGATATCGAATGGGTCTATGGTGTCTTTCCCAGCAATGCCAACTGGTTTGATACATTCCATATGGTGGACCAAGAACATGGCCATGTTTTCAAGTAAAATATCTTCCTGTTGAGGTGGTATCAGCTGTGATTGAAGAGTCTGTCAGAGTTCACATGGCGAAGGCAAAACAAAAAAAGACCAGAATCTTGATGGGGCCACTTTGATGGTGCTAGCCAAGGCAATCCACCAATGTGTGGTGCAGTTGCTGTTCTTTTTATTAATAATCATTTAGTGAAGCATATCAGATTTTGTCTTGGTGGTGGAACAAACAACAAGGTAGAGTTTTCCACCTTATGGGCCTTATTTGTTGCAATTGACTTTGAGGTAAAGGAACTTCAGACCTTTGCTGATTCCAAGACTGTTATTGAATAGATGAATGGTAAAATCAGCATAGTGCTCCTCATTTATACCACATCATTGAGGAGATTAAACAAGAAGCTCACAAATTGGAATGATTGGGAATAAACACATATATAAAGAGCTGAATACCAAAGCAATTCATTTGTTCAAAGATGTGGTCCAAGTTCACCTAGGTGCTTTGGAGATAATGGAATCTCTGGACAATTGGGGTCTTAGAGGCCATGGTCATCCAATTTTAATTTTCCTGTTATGCAATTTTCCTTTAGGTCTGATTTTGAGAATGCCAAATCTATGTATATATTTATGACTGATAAGAATGATCATATGGGTCAAGAATAAGGTTCTTTAGGATGATTGATGGTTTTGGGTGCAATTCAGTAAATGGTTTTTGTAGGCTTTTTCAGTTCGAGTCTTATGGACTTTTTGTAGCCTTTTTTGGTTTTGGTCCCATGGACAAGACATAGTCATTATCATACCAGTAGTTCGTCCCAATGTATATTTTCAAACTTGGAAATAAGTTTTTTTTCCAGGAAAAGAAAAAAAGAAATTAGTGAAGAGGCTTCAATCGAACAAAACCTCACAATACCCTGATTTCCTATACAAAGGTGTCTAGTTATAGGTTGAGCATCCTTTCTGATGCAATCTTTTAATATTTTACCCTACCTACTATAAAACGAAAAGAATATGACAACATGAGACACTAAGAGAACTACACCTATGAGTTATATAACTTAGGATTAGCATTAGGAATGACATCTAGCATTATTGACAGTGACTTTATACAAAAAGAACATATAACAAGGGACACTAGGATTAGTACACCTATGAATAGCATAACTTACGATTAGCCTTACTAATGACAATTGACAAGATTAATAATGACCTTACACAAACAATATGACATGAAAACATATTAGGACCAAGGACTTAACTTTCCTCAACAGAATTTGACTAAAAAGGACTACATATTGTAACAATTCCTCCATTTATAAAAGCATCAACTCTGAAATGTGGATTTTACTTTCTTAGTAAGAATAGAAAAATTGTTTGAGTAGCTGGTACTTTGATGACAAAAAGAAAATTGAAGCCTTTGTTAAATGAGAAGGCTTAGAGTTACCATGAAACTCCTGAAAAAATTAGTGCTTTTTGTTGAGGAGTAACAAGAGAAGATGCTTTGACTGGAAGTGAATGCAGCCTCAATGGAATCAAACAATCAATGAGTCCATAAAGCAACCACAGCTTGTGCATAAGCTCAATGAACTAATTGTTAAGGTGAAGCAAGTGTTATAACACCAAACTAAATACCAAGGGACTTCATGAAAGATGTCACAAAAATGTTTTTGGATCGAATTCTTCTAAGGCATGTTCTTAACAATCAAGCAGTAGCTATTCAAGATGCTGAAGAGGGATTGTGTAAGGATCTTCATCTGGTTCAACATTCTTTTCATTATCTATTGCTCTAAAGTAGGTGCTGGAGTCTCAATTACATCAACAATGTCTTCATTTGTTGATTTATAAACATTTATCAATGATAATGTGTAGTAGAGATAACTGTATTGGTAGCTTTTGGGTGGAGATAAATATCATCGTGGGGATCATGACATTGAACCCTTTTTAAACACACAGCAATTTGGCTGTGCATTGGGAGGCATACAGTGGTGTTGTGTTGGCAAGTCATGCAACATTGACCATACAAGCAGGCTCCTCATTGGGCACAACTGTTTGACAGGTACCATATGCAGGGAGACCACCATGTCGAAATTAGGACGATACAGCCCGACAGTTAGGTGGGCACAACTTCACCCCTGCACCCGACAATATTTATCCTCACCTGTATCTTCTGTACATGCAACATTTTCATGGCACTTATCACGGAAGTCTTTGTTATGAAGTATCTTGTGAAATGCTGAGATGTGTCAGTGAAAGAGAAATTGTAGATGCAGTTTCATTTATTGAAACAAAACTGTTATGTTTATATAAGCTGAGATGTTGCTGGAATTGTTCTAGAAGCCAATGAATTCATCCCATGCAGCCATGTTTGTTTGTTCTAAACAAGTTATATAGAAATGTTAAAGAATTAATGACTAGAGTGACTAGTCATCGGCGACAGATATCAAATTCCTCTAGCTACCAGTCCTCTCCCTGGTCAATCCAGGTGAATGTGAGATTTATCAACCTAGTCTAGGTAGGTTTTTGGTTTAGGTCATTTTAGGAAGGCTATGAGAAAATCTATTGGGAAACTAACCCAATGACCAGAATTCCCATGTTAACTTTTATTGTACTGAGCTTATATATCATGTTAGAATTAAATGAATATGACCTTCTACTGGAGAGATCATGAATCTAAGTCCAGTGAATCCCCCTTTTTATCCTGTAGAGCTATGTGGAGCTACTGTTCAAATCTAATAAACAACAACTTCTTCAGATCGGAAGTTACAGAATTGATAATATACACATTCCAAATTTTCGAGGGTTTGGCCTTTCTCTGACCAAACAATATGCCAAAGCAAAAGCAACAGCGGAAAATGTAACCAGTCGAAACTTAAATATATAAAGAAAGAGGATCTCAAGGGCGTACTTTGGTTTTTGAGTTGTAATTTATTTTTTTCAGAAGCTAAA
>APFE030986501.1:1995-102315 GCA_000404065.3 Pinus taeda
TCTTTATAGTTGTGAGTGTTATGCTTCTTGGTTGCCATAATTTTGCTTTCCATTTTTCTTGCTAACTTGAATGCCTTCTCTAATGAATCAGGTTCCCAAAGGCGAACATCATGTTGGATATTATCGTTTAAAGACCATATGAACACATCAATCCTATGCTCCTCTGGAATATATTTTACCCTTATGTTCAATTTTTGGAACTCCTCAATGTGCTCCATTATTGAACCCTTTTGTTTGAGACTTATCAATTGATTAAAAAAAGTGTTTCTTTTTGTATCCTCATAATGTGCTATCAATTCTTTTGTAAAAATTACCCAAGTGATAAATTGTTTACAAGAGCAAAGCCATTGATACCATACAAACTGATTTGGTTCCAAATATAAGGTTGCAATACATACCTTTTGTGCGTTTTTCACATTGCTGATATTGAAAAATTGCTCCATCTGTAATATCCATTTTGCTGCATCCTTCCCATCAAACTTCCTCATATTGATTTTTGGAATATGATGGGTCTTCGATCCCACATTAGAGTCTATGGAATCATGATTAACATATATTTTGTTCTCATCATGAGTTTCCTTTACTACCCTTTCAACCTTCGTGACCATTTCTTCTAGCAGCTTATTCATATTTATCTTCAATTCGTCCATGTCTGTCTTCAAATCTGTCTTCCAATCGTCCATGTCTGTCTTCAAATCTATATTCCAATTGTCTATCTTAGCTTCCACGCCCTTTATCTTAGATTCCATGCCATTTATCTTAGCTTTTGTTAGCTTTTGTGAGGCTGACATTTTTTGCACTTGGTCATGTAATTTTGATATATCATGTAGCATTTCTTCCTCTTCTTCATGATTCATGCTAGAGCTTTCAGGTTCCTTACTAGGTGTTTGCATTTTCTTTCCTCGGGGCATTAGTTACCGATAATAATGCTCTACTAGCCCTTTGAATTTCTTCAAAATAAATTTTCAAACCAATCTTAAGTAAAAATTTAAAAGAATCTACACACCTTTTTTTTTATTTGTAGGAGCTTGATATTGCCTTTGATGTATCTCTGTACTTTCAAAACATCCAGTTCTAAAATTACGACCTGTGGTAGCCCTCTGTGTCGTCTTTCCAATGCCACTAGTCTGATCCAAATTGGATTCTCCAAGGAAGGGTTATGCGAAATCTCCCATAGTGACCGGATTATAGACTAGTTCAGTAGAGCGAACTTGTATGACGTGCCATGAGTCACTGTTTCGACCTTCAGCTCTCAAAAATATATAAAAGAAACTACGGTCCATCCTCTTTCTGTACCTTCTTATGAAATTTTAATGCAATGCTCAGAGAAAAAGTTATGACAATTTTCCCCAGGTCACCTATTTGGAATGTAATTCAGGAGCCTACAAAAAGACCAACTTCCTCGTATCATATCTCTGAAAATATAGCGCAAAAAGCTTTGACCTTCGGACCCGAGATTTAGCGCGATGTCTTCTCAAATGGGTTTTTTTTAAACTTCTGAAACATCACAGAAAAAGTTATAGCAAAAATGCCACGATGACCTGTTTGGAGTAGTGAAACGCTAGAATCCAAAGCTCTGATACCAAATGTTATGAAGTTAGCTTAAGAAAAGATAGAAAAGATAGATCAATACCTTAGAATTCAGCCTCTTCGAGGGGGCAACCTCCTTTACATTACATAAATGAACAATTCTTCGATGATTCAAATGACAAAACCTCCTTTCTATATATAGGAGTCTAAGGAGTCACAATATAACCCAACTGACCTAACAATAATAATATAAAACCACAAAAATAACAATAGAGGGATTCTATGGGGCACAGTAATAACAATATGGGGACAATATGAGTACAACAATATTAATAAGGGGTATAACTACAATATTAATGGGGTAATCACTAGTATTATAGGGGCCCAACAAAATAACTCTCTTAGGGGTTGATGAGCCCTAATATCATTGACATATGAGTTTGGGGTTGATGTGCCCAAATATGTCTATAACATCCAGTCTATCTTTTCTTCTTGAAGTGGAGGCATCAGTGAAGATCTTCTTAGCTTCCATGAATTTTTCCTGAGTTCCCTCCAAATCAAACTCTGCTTCTTTCACTGGAGCTTCATGAACCCCAGTACCATCTTTTGGCTATTTCCCTTTATCATCTCCCATCGCCATTCCCCTTCGGAGCACAATGTTCACATTTGAATCTTCCTTGCGTGACTCAAACCTCATCATCTACAGGTTCTGAGTTGGGGGACGCGACAATGCTCCTTTGTCGTGTATCCTAGCTATTAGCATAGGACAATCTTTTGTCTCATGATAAAAAAAGGTGCAATACAAACATGACGGGTGTGTTGGTTTCGTGCAATCGCGGGCATAATGTCCTGGCCCTCTGTAATTGTAGCATATCAACTGTCTGCGACCTCGTCCAGGTCCTCCTTCACCTCGGCCTCATCTCTGCCCCTAAAATCCTATTTGTGCCATTCCTACATTCTGGTCTAGGGGTCATGTTTTGGCCTGAACTTTGTAGGTTGGAGTTCTTTCTATCCTTATAGCTTCTACAAGACTGCTCATCATGTTCCACTGACCTACAAAATTTGTAGAACAATTTTTGTGAATTTTGCGTATACTTTCGTAACAAGTGGCAGTTGTCTGTGGCATGTTTTCCAGCTATTTGACAAGTCACGCACCAAAAAGCAAGTGCCACGCTAGGTCTTGCTTGCTCTTCCGACCTTAAAGGCATCGGTCCTCCTCCTATGAGGTAATTTGTGAAAACTGGGTAGTGGTCCTTGTCATGACCCTGATCCTTGCAATTTATGCACCACACCTCTTCATGCACTTCTGTTCGAGCTTTCCTGTCTTGTTTCAAACTTTGCATCTCAAGGCATAAATTCTTCAGCTGCATGTGGATCTGTTGAACTCCCAAGTTGGGATCCTGCATCTAGGTCTCATGTAGCCTCATTGCGATCTTTAAGGCCTCCGCCTAAGTCGTTAGCTTCTACTGCAATAACACACTCCTTAAATGTGGTGTTAGCAAAGCTACAAACCACTCGTGATGTTTTCCATCCGTCAGATTCATATTAGCTTTGCGAATCATACATTTCAGCCTCTGATCTAGATCCCAAGGAGTCTCACCTAGTAGCATCATGATTTCTTTGAATCCAATGATCGACTGTGCTTCAGACTTCAGCCTGCTAAATTCTTTATTTAGCACTGTTTGGATATTCGTGATTCCCGCATTGGGATTATGGTTGGAGTGCTTAATATACCAGTTCAACGCGTGATCCTACAGGGTGGTAACCAACATTGCTTTCTTTATATTATCATCTGTAACTCCTTGCACTCCCCATACAGCTCTTACAATGAACTAGAATTGGTTCGGATTGTCGTTTCCCAATCCCTTGAACACAGGAAACTTCACGGTGCTTTCCATATTGAATCGCAGTGGTGGTGGTGGTGGTACGGGTGAAGATGGAGGTGATGGAGGTGAAGCTGGTATGGGTGAAGATGGAGGTGATGGTTGTGAAGCTGGTGGCGGTGTGGGTGGAGGTGGTATTCACAGAATTCTTTGCCTTATCAAATGTATCGCACTTCGCAGAGAGACCTTCGCAAGCTCTTCCTCGTCCCCTCGTGGAGGTGAAATGAAGGGGATATTTTCTGGTCCCTTATTTCCTTCGTTCGTGTAATTTTTTCCACTTCGCGTAGCCCCTAACATAAAGGTATCTACATAACCCTCTTTTCACACAATAACATTTTAATCCAAGTATTCAAGGACCTTATGTACTTAACTCACGGTCCTTTGCGAAAGCGTCGCTCTGCCTCACTATAACTGACTGAGGTGTTGACCGCGAAATCAGTAATGAATTCTCCTATAATCCGATCGAGCCAATTATCAATGACACGTGCGATCTTATCCTCCGATACTTCCAACCTTCGCACTAACTCTAGGGTCCACACAATAGGACCATCAAGTTTCCACCTTCCTTGGCTATCTTCTAGCTTCGCGATCCACTCTTATAGCCTACTAGGGGAGGATATAAAGAAGATTTCGTGGATCTCCATATATAGGTAGCAGTCTAACCACTCTTCTTTTGACAGTCACGGGTTCTTGTTCTCCTACGTTGCGAACTCATGAATTCTTCTATCCAACCAGCCTTCAATTTCCTTCTTAGCTGGATTCCAATGATACGACATTAGACATTTCTATGCAAATTTCAGTCTTGACAATGGAACCATTTGTTGTATTGAGGGGGCCTAACCCAGGTTCAGAGTTATTTAGCCAAACAAATCCCTACACTAGTGGACCTTTCGGCATTAGTTCGTGAAGTGTAGACTGCAGTCTTGTTAGAAAATTATATATTACAGAGCATCCTCGCCGGGGGACCACTGGCCCCCAGACCCCCCAACTGGAGGGGATTAGGCCCCCGGATCCCTGCAAGGGGGACAAGTCCCCCCCGAACCCCCCCACGTGGAGGGGTGTACAATCTTCTGGGGTATACATCCGGCTAAAACCTTTGAATACATAAGATAATTAGGCTCCACACCCAACAATCTCCCACTTAGAGACTGATTATAGCGACTCCACCGCTGCTTCATTTGCTAGACAATGACTCCACTTTGGACCTGGCTATTTTTCATCTTCTTCATCATACTTGAAGACCAATTGAAACTAAGCAGATTCTCAGTTTCTTCGTGGTTACAACTTTCGTTAGCATATCTGTAGGATTCTGGCTAGTGTGTATCTTTTCCAGCTTCAATTGTCCATCTTCCAATGCTAACCATATGAAATGGTACTTGAGCTGTATATGTTTAGTCTTGGAATGAAATGCAGAGTTCTTTGCAAGATGTATGGCACTCTGGCTGTCTTTGTATAACCTGCCCAACTCTTGCTTCTTACCCAATTCATCCAGAAACCTTTGTAACCAAATCATTTCTTTACTAGTCTTTGTAGTAGCAACATACTCTGCTTCTATTGTTGAAAGTGCAACAACACTTTTGATTTTTGAAACCCAACTGGCAGCTGTTCCACCTATAGTAAATACATATCCTGTAGTGCTCCTCCTGTTATCTTTGTCACCTACCATATCTACATCAACATATCCCTGTAGAGCAATGTTTGAACCACCAAAGCATAATGCTTGATTTGTGGCACCTATCAAATACCTGAGAATCCATTTCACTGCCATCCAATGTTCCTTTCCTGGATTGTTCATGTACCTGCTTACAACTTCCACTGCATGTGCAATATCAGGCCTTGTGCAGACCATTGCATACGTTAAGCTTGCAACTGCTGATGCATATGGAACTTTAGACATATAATCCATGTCTTCTTGGGTCTTTGGGCACATTTCCTTACTAATTTGAAATGGCTAGCCAAAGGTATACTAACTGGTTTTGCATTCTGCATATTAAACCTTTTCAACACCTTTTCTATGAACTCACTTTGAGACAATGTTAATTTGTGATTCTTCCTGTCTCTAGTTATTCTCATACCAAGGATTTGTTTTGCAGCACCCAAATCGTTCATTGCAAATGAGTTTTCCAATTTCCTTTTGAGCACATTTATTTCTTACATGTTAGAACCTGCAACAAGCATGTCATCTACATACAATAACAATATAATATAGCTGTCATCATTTTTCCTTTTTAGATAAACACAATGATCAGAGTGACACCTAGTGTAACCTTGTTTAGACATAAACCTGTCAAATTTTAGATACCACTGCCTTGGAGCCTATTTAAGCCATACAAGCTCTTTTTCAACTTGCACGCTAGTTTCTCCTTCCCTTTTACCTCATATCCTTGTGGCTGTTGCATATATATCTCTTCCTCCAAATCCCCATGGTGAAAGGTTGTCTTTACATCTAACTTCTCAAGATGCAAATCTTCAGTTGCTACTAGACTTAGAATAGTTCTGATTGAAGTCATTTTCACAACAGGAGAAAATATCTCATCAAAGTCTATACCCTTTTTCTGTGCAAACCCTTTCACCACAAGTCTAGCTTTATACCTTTTTCTACCTCCATCTTCTTCCTTCAACTTGTGGTGGGCTCTAATATTGCAGCAATGATGCTGCAACTCCTGGGACTCCCTTCTTTACTTTTATCAACCTGGTTGTTCGTAACAAACTTGGAAGCGACGATGCTATATGCACAAGTACTAGCTCTTACTGCGGGCTGTCACTTGATAAGCTGGGACAAGTCCGCTAGGACCTTAAGCCAACTTCTATGAGCTCTCAGAAGAAGCTTTTAACTATGATGGATGAAAGTTAACTCAAAAGAGGCTAGTCTACTTGCAGAAAGAAGCTGAAAGCTGAAAGGAAATGCAAACCCTAGCAAACCCTAGTTTTATCGACTAACCCTACTGGTGCAAGAAAAGAGATGAAAGCTGCTGAAATAGATGCCATTGAATCTTGGAAAGGTAAAATGCATGTGACTAAGCTACTTCTGAAGCAACATCTAAAAAGAACATCTTTTTGTATTTTTGAGTAATCTTGCAGAATTATTATGCATGTGCTTTAACTGTTTTTGACTGTGCGGAGGTTGACTGGTGAAAGGAAATGGAGTGGGCACTTGTAGAAGGTTGGGAAGGTGAGAAGAGGGCCTAAGGGATCCCTAGCACCCTTCCAAAGAGTTTCATAGTGATCAGATATCAAAAAAACTGCTCACGTGAACTTCTACAGGAAGTCTACATGGGTTGTATAGGATGTTCTACAAGAAGAGCCGAAAGAGGATTTTAGAGGGTTGATGGTGGAAAAACGGTGGGAAAGTGGAAATGGAGGATGGATGAGGATATGAAGGGGTCTACGACCTAGTAAATGAAGCTTAGGAGTGATGAAGATGGTTGGATTTGTTTAAGGATGGAGGGAGCAATGTTGCACAAAAATGTAGAAATTAGGTCAAATTGGAAAAGTGTGGCAAATGAAGGGAAGGAATTTGGAATTTGGGGTTGGAGTAGGTTTTATGATGAAGGAAGGATAGGCAAGGATGTATTACAGGTTCTCTGCACACTATTTCCCAAAACTGATCGAAGAAAGTCTATAAAAACCAGAGATCTATCTATTTTGACTTAATCTGACCTAAAAACCATAAACATGATGAACAGAAGTTTATAGAAAGAAACTCATGCAAGATAACCATGGAAACTAAGCAAGAATAGATCTAAACATGCAAGTACAACTAGTATCAACTTTTCCAACTAAAAATCTGACACTAGCAATTGCATGGAAAGGCAAAAACAATGTTTTGTGGCAGTAAGTATGCCTTGGTCTCAGCTCATGGTCCCAAGGAGGGAGAGGTGAAATCAAGGATTGCTTGATGGCCTTTTTGTAGATCTTTTTTTTTACCAACTGTCAAATCAACCTGAAGATTTTAGTCATCAAAAGCAAGCTAAGTAACAAAGCAATATCTTAACCTAAATAGCAGAAATTATTTTACGAATGCAAAGAAAACACATAAAAGTACACAAAGCAGGTACTAGCACTTGGGTTGGGCCCAACCCCAAGAGCTACAGCCTCCTAAGAAAGCTCAGAACTGATGCAAAGTGAAATTTATCTCCATTACTCAAAAAATAATCATGTCACAAAATTGTTTACAGCAAGAGCTCGAAATGAGTTGAAAGGAAGAGCTGCACTAAAGTGCGAAAAACAACTGTTCAATAGCTAAACTACCAAGGCTTGAAGCCTTCCTACTTATGCACCACGAGGACTCCCAACAACCCTCAACTTTAGGAGCTTGACTGCTCAAAACTACATTTAATCAGCCACTTCACAAAATCTACTCAGCTGCCCCTTGAAATCATCTATGGTGGGCTGTTGAACTCCGAGATGATGGTGGAGAACTCGTGGAAGGGGTCATTTAGTGCAGGAGACACCCTTCCTACAAATCCTCAGCCTTGTTCCAAAAATATGCAATAAGCACGTATTAGACTTTGTGGTCAAGTGACTATTCTCATTCATTCAATTAATGTAAATATATTCAAAAGCATGCATAAAACTATGAAGAATGGTGGATTAATCGAGAATAATAGGTAAAATGAGCCCAATAAGTTACCCATTTTTGGGGCTCATCATCACCCCCCTGCTAAATGTGTTGCTCATCCTTTGAGCAACTAATCCAGCTCATCATCTTTGATTTCTTTGATTTCCTCTTTGACATCCCAGGCTTCCGAGGTGATGCCCTCTTCTCGGTTATGAAACCCTACTTTTCTCTCTACTTCCTCCCATTGCCTATGTTCTTCTTCTTCTTTGACCCCTTCCAGCAGTCCTAAAAGTAATGGAGGAATGAACTTTAGGTCGATCCAATTGACCTGTAGATTTTTCATTGACTGTTTATAGAGTGGTACTCTTGCCAAGGCCTCCCTCATCCTTGTTGGGGAGTGGTACTCTCTTATTTTCAGACTGTGGGACAATATGTTCCATCTCCTTATGCAAGCATGAATGCTGTTATCACCAAGCAGTCTTTCCATGTCTTCAAAGTGAGCAATGGCTTGAGCTTGTCTTTCAATGTAGTCTAGGAGAACCTGGGGGTTGTTGGTGAGGTGCTGATGGGCATACACTAAAGTTGAGGGATCTTTTGGTTTTCCTCTGATCATGAGTGGCTCATTTAGCTCCCTGTTCATAACATTCTGAATTTCTGCTGCCCTCTTTTCTTCATGGTTTAACCAAAAGGCCATGGCCATGAGTTGCACATCTCCCAACGCAGCATTGGGGTCCCACAGATTCATGTTTGGAAGGGCCAAGTTGTGTAAATAGAATTCTGATAACTTGGCCTTATCTTCTGTTGAGCTACTGTCACACAAATCCATGAACTGATGGTAATTCTGAAATGGAATGGTGCTCCTTTGGGCCAAGGTGTCAATTTGAAATTGCAACCTTTGATCTTTAAGATATAAGGCATATGACTTAGTAGGTTGCGTACATTATAAGGCTTCTACTGCCCAACTGGTCATGCAGGCCATTTGGGCTTCTTTCTCTTGCACCTGTTGTTTTAAAACCTATATTTCTTCTGCTGCCTATAACTCCTTTTCCTGTAGCAGTTTTGTTAGCATCTCAACCTTAGCCTGTAGCTTTTCCTCTCTTTGTTGTTCCTCGATTGTTTCCTTGTCTGCTGGAGGTCCTTCTTGCTATTGCTGCCCTCCTACAATGGATGGCCTATCTTCCTTATGACCTCCCTGTAGCTGCAACTGCTGTTTCAGCATCTCATTCTCTTCCTGTAATTTGGCTTTTTGACTGCTTTCTATGTGCCTCAACATGGCCAACTCTTTTCTTGATTCTTAGAGCTATTCTTCCAAGTGGCCTATGTCTACAACACCCTTGGATTTGGCAATCCCCATCCAAGTGTGAGTCCTAACCCGTTCTTGTTCCAATGCAAAGAAAAGTGGCATAAAAAACTTATGTGGGATGATCTTCCCACCCTCTAACATGTTGTAATATGAGCCCAAGCTAGGCTGAGGGCTTGGTTGCAGTATCTCCTCGATATTTTCTTTTCCCTGTGATTGTTTGGTTGCCTTCTCCTCCAATTTCTCAGTCTCTTTTAACTTAGCTAGAGTTTCATGTAGAGATGTTTCAGCTTCCTGTAGAGTTGTCTTTGAGTCCATCATCCTGATTCTCTCTCTCCAGGTAGAGGTTTTTGGGATTCCTCTTTCATAGGTGATAGATATCTTTGAAGGAGACTCTTATTTTGGTTTAGTGGTTGTGTCCTTAATGACAATTGGTTCCTTTGATTATGGCTGGGGTTTTCCCACTTTGATCCTTGTACTTTTCCTAGCTTTAAAGTACATGGAGGTTTGCCTCTTTCTCTTTCCCTTTTGTTTTGTAGGTGTGCTTAATGCAGAAAGCACAACTACTGCCTCCCTTGCCAACATCTCAGGGGACTTCTCTTTCTGCTTCTCTTTACTTTTATTCCTATATAAATCTCTGTGTCCACTGTTTCTGTCTATGTTGCTGATATCTCAGGGTGTGCCTTTCCCTTTTATTTCTGGGTGCCTGCTTTGGTTGTGGTAGCCTTCATTTGGGATTTCTTAGCCTTTTCTTTTCTACTCTGCATCCTCTTTTCCCTTGGTGTTTTTGCTGTTGTTTCTTCCTCTGTTTTAGGCTTAACAGTCTTGCCAATTTATTTATATTCTTCCTATGCTTCCTTTGTTTTGTCCTTTGCTTGAATGTCCTGTGTTCCCTCATCATTGTTTTTCTCAATTTCTTCAATGTGCTCCCCCTCCTCACTACTGGATGGGGTGATGTTTTCAGCCAAAGTTCTAATGTTATCATCCTTGGACATGTTTATGAAGATTTCCAAAGATATGGGGGCAGTATAGGTGTGGAAGGCCTCTTCCACCAATAGTTTGATGAGCCCATGGTGGGCCAACTGATCTAGAATCCCTTCATTTAGCTTTGTACCACATTCAATTAAGGACTGAAGAAGGAAATATGGGATGCTCAGTTTCTTGGCTGGAGGCAAGTCAATCCCATGCCTTAATTCGCACAACAACTTGAAATGATATCCATAGATGATGCTAAACCTCCCTTCACATGTGATGTACTTCATAATTTGATAACTAACTTCATTCCAGAGAGGAGACAAGTTGGTTCTTCTAAC
This sequence comes from Pinus taeda, assembly GCA_000404065.3. Taxonomy (NCBI): domain Eukaryota; kingdom Viridiplantae; phylum Streptophyta; class Pinopsida; order Pinales; family Pinaceae; genus Pinus; species Pinus taeda. The sequence goes on from APFE030986501.1 coordinate 12,583, forward strand.
CCCATTTTTGTCTTCTACAGGATGCTCCTTGAGCAAAAAGAATGTTTTCTTAGCAACTTGGCCCAATGACCTCTCCTCTTTGCTCCAAGGGAGCCCCAATGGTAGACCAGTAACTCCACTGATGAGTTCAGGGGTAAGTTCTAGGGTCAAACCCCTAAAACTAATGGTGGCATGTGTCTTTGAATGAGGCCTTAGGGACATTAAAAACTCTTCACTTATTTCCTAATAATAACTCTGAATTTTGTCAAAGAAGGATATCCAATTTTCTTGGGTGAAAAGGTCCACCACCTCAGGGTGCTCGTGGAACTTGCTAGAGTCCAAGGGTTCTTTCCTTATGAATCCTCCTGGCATGGTGTTGAGTGCTCTTTTAGGTTTCAACCAAAAAAAAAATGCTCAAGAAAGCAATAGTCAATCGCTGAAATAAGGGATAGCTGAATTTGATCTCCTCTGAACACAAGAAGGAATTTCTTGTGTGTTCAATATCAACTAGCAATAGTTCCCTTGTTTTAAGACTGTTGTCACACAGAATTCGACTGTCTATTTATTAAAAGAAGAATTTTGTTTTTACAGAACAGAGCACAAGGACACATGTTCTCTTCTCAGTACATAGATAGATATGTAAATTTAGTTTTTTTTTCACACACAAGGCTGGCCCCTACTGCTACATATATCTTCGTTACAGGAGAATTTAAAAATGATGAGGAGATTTCGGAATGCAAAGGAAGAACTGGGTAAACTCAGTCAAATATGCAGGCAAACTTTCATGTTTTTTCTCAATGCGCAGGCAGACTTTTACTCAAACTGATGTTGTTCAATTCACCACCTTGCACAAACAAATCATGCACAAGGAAATTTTCACGGGCCTACCTAGTTTGAAGCTTGAAATTTGATGAAAATTTCGGGTTTTCCTCCTCCACAGAGTTGTTCTTCCTTTCCTATAGAACCCTTCCTATAGAAGTCTCTCTGCTCCTGTAGAATAGAACTGTGCTTCTGGTAGAGTCTGAGAGGCGGGAGATTTTCGAAAACAAGCAGAAAAACTGGTGGAGGATGATTGGTTAACTATTTCTGGAAGTGGTGGATGCATGCTCCAGTGGAGAACGTCATGAATGCAGAATGAACAGAGGGTGGTGCATGTTTCAACTGGGCATCTTTTAACTGTGGTGTGATTCATGGTGAAGGGATGAGGTGGCCAGACCGAACCATTGATCCGACATCACAACCATAATTTTTCTGCGTGTTTCTAACCGCCATCCCCTCCTCTCTACCGTTATCCGCCACCACCACTACCAGTCTCGACGATTTCTCCCTGAATAGACACTCCACACGTGTTGGCTGCCCATCTAATCAACAATTTTGAATGTAACGGGGATCATTTGGATTCCATGAGGATATGTAACTGGCCGAGAGTGGCCAGTTGACTGGCCACTGATTCCACTCAATCCGAACCATTCCCATAGTCATGCAGCCTTAAAATATGATTTATGCAATTGAAGAACGCATTTAGGCACTTACCTGCGTGGTTGCGACCATGTTATGTAGCTTTCGAGTTTTGGAACCCATTCCTTCGTTTGTTGTTGCTGCATGCACACTGCATGCTTGGCCTCGGCTCTTGCTGATGTGCATACATTCAAGTTGAGCTCCATGCATGCTTCTTCTGCCATACTTTGCTGTCCCTGTTTTTGAAGTATGTCTTTCAGAGGGATCAGTGGCTACAGGATTCCTGTAGGATGTTTTGTAGTTGCTTCTCCTCTTGGAATGCAAGCTAGAATCAGCAGGGCTATACTGCTGATGAGGGTCTCGGCTGATGAGGAGTCTGGATGGAGGGTAACAGGTATGGTGAGTGAAAAAATGCTGCTTGATTTGTCATTAAAGAGTTTTTGCTGGCAGTATGAAGAAAACAAGATTTTTTGTGTGTGACTGTGCAGGAACAAATAAAAAGATGAGTGCAATGGAGGCGTATAGAGATGGAAAAAGGGTGACATATGGCAATGGGTGGAAACAAGGATGTTGATAGGCTTGTTAGCAAATTCCCAACCATTGAATTCTCTTTTGAGATCAATTTTTTCTCGTCTGTAGGTTCTACAAGATCTTCTTGTAGAAGACACAGAACTTCCTGTAGAAGGTGAATTCTTAGCCCGAATGAGATCAAATCTTGGGAAAGGGTATTGGTCATGGAGGAGTGTATTGTGAGGGATGCTTGCAGTCTGGTGCTAACCTCTGTCCTTGTCTTGTGCGGTCATCCTAACCTGCAATGTCCTTCCTGCCACTTGCAATTATTCAATGGAAATTAGGTTTTATTTTTTATTTTTTTTTTAGACAGCTAGGGTGCCTCCAAGCGGTTTTCACCCTCATTGTCTACCCTCGGAACCTCCAAGTGGTTTTCACCCAAGAATCTTTTATTCTTTTTTCTTTTCTCTATTTTTATTTAATTTTTTTTGTGTTCAAGGTGTGGGTGGAGTGGAGACAGGGTCCTGCTCCACTACCAACACTGATTTATCCATAGTTTCAATGAACTTCTACTTAGAAAGGGGCTTCCTGTAGATTTTCAATCGATGCCCGTTGACGAGCATGGGGATGGCTTCTTCATCAATGGTCTTGATAAGGACTGAACCATTGTCACTGCATTTCTCCACTGTATATGGTCCCAGCCATCTTGTCTTTAGCTTTCCTTTGAAATCCTTATATCTCGAATCATATAACAACACCCAATCCCCTATATGAAATTGATTTTCTTTGAGGTGTCGGTCATGCCATATCTTCCTTTGAAGTTGGACCACCTCTAAGTGGAGAAGTGCCTACATTCTCTGTTCATCTAGTCCATTTAGCTGAAGTAATCTTTCCTGTTGTGCATGGCTAAGATCTAGGTCTAGTTGAGCTTCCAACCTCAATGTGTTATATTCAAATTCTATGGACAACAAAGCCCTATTCCCGTAGATCAGCTCATAAGGTGTGAAACCTATTGTAGTTTTCCAAGTAGTTTTGTACGCCTAGATGGCCTCAACCAAGCGGTCTGCCTAATATTTTCTATTGTTGCTCACCACTTTAGTCAAAATCTCTTCCAAAGCTTGGTTAGTGACTTCCACCTATCAATTTGCTTGTGGATGATAAGGGGTGGAAGTTTTGTGCTTAATCCTATGAAGAGCGAGCAGGTCTTCAATCAGGTTAGAGGTAAACTAACTTCCTTGATATGTGACTAATTCTCTTGGGTAGCCAAACTTGTAGAAGATATTTTCCCTCAAAAACTCAGCCACTTTTTCTTCTGTTGCTACCTTGATTGCCTTTGTTTCTGCCCACTTTGTCAGGTAGACCGTGCACATAATGACGTAAGACTTTTGTTTTGAAGGAGGGTTGATAGGACCCACAAATTCCATGCCCCACTTCTCAAATGGCTCGAAAGTCACTTGAGGTTGGAGGGGAGTTTCATCCCTTGGAGTCAGTTTCCCCATCCTTTGACATCGGTCACATTGGCTGATGTATCTCTTGACATCTTGATGAAGAGTGGGCCAATAGTAGCCTGTCTGTAGAATTTTGAAAGTGGTTCATTTTGCTACAAAGTGGCCTCTACAGGGCCCATCATGACAGGTTAGGAGGATGTCAAAAACTTCCTCCTCCCTGATACAATGCCTCATGATCTAATCTGGGCCAAGTTTGAATAGGTTGCCCCCAATCCAAGTGAATGGGGCACTTTTCCTCATGATCTTGCTCTTCTCTTTTGAGGATAGGTGTGGCGGAAATTGTGCTAAAACAAAGTAATTTTCTATATCGTCAAACCATGGAGAGAGTACTGAAATAGCAAACAGGTGTTCATTTGACATTTGATCATCCACCATCCCTTATTCACTTGCAGACGAATCTAGTCTAAACAAAAAATCAGCAACAACATTTTCCTTACCTGCCTTATCAACAATGGTCAAATCAAATTGCTGCAAAAAAAGTAACCATCTAATGATATGAGCATTTATATCAAGTTTGTTAATAAAATACCTAATTGCAGCATGATCAGTGTGTACGAATGTTTGATAACCAGTGATGTAGTGTCTGAACTTGTTTAGGGAATGGACTAAAGCTAGGAGCTCTTTCTTGGTTACAATATAGTTTAATTCTTCCTTGGACAGGTTTTTACTGACAAAATATATGGCATATGTTAGCTTCTCTTCAACTTGTCCTAAGGCTGCTCCTATGGCTTTGTTCGAGGCATTGGTGTGAATGTGGAAAGGTAGGGCCCAGTTTGGACCTCTTAAGATTGGGGCAGTTACCAGCTTACCTTTCAATGCATCTAGAGCCTCTTGACAGTTGTCAGTCCATATAAACTCAGCATCCTTCCCCAAAAGACCAAACAATGGAGAGGCTAGCTTACTAAAATCTTTAATGAATCTTCTATAATATCCTGCTAAGCCTAGAAAACTCCGAATATCTCTTACCTTTTGAGGAGGTGGAACCCTTTGGATGATAGAAATATTGTTGGGATCCACCTGTAATCCTTGCTGAGAAATTGTATGACCTAGCACGGTCCCTTTAGTCATCAGGAATTCACATTTTTCAGGACTAAGGGATAGGTTCATTTCAATACACTTGGTTAAAACTTTTCCCAAGTTAGTAAATGCTTCTTGGAAGTTGGACCCATAAGGAGTAAAGTCATCCATATAGATTTCCACTGAATCATGAACCAGCTCAGCAAATATGCTCAGTACTGCTCTTTTGAAAGTGGCAGGAGTGTTGCATAACCCAAAGCGAAGGACCCAGTAGGCAAAGGTACCCCATGGACAAGTAAAAGTGGTCTTATCTTGGTCTTCTGGGCTGATTTGGATTTGATTAGACCCGCTAAACCCATCTAGGAAGGAAAAGAACTTCTTCCCTGCCAGGCCAACTAACACTTGATCTATGAAAGGAAAAGGGAAATGGTCCTTCTTGGTAGCTTTGTTAAGTTCTCGATAATCTACAAAGATTCTCCACTTCCTATTTTTCTTGGGCACAAGCGCCAAAGGAGAAACCCACTCGATGTCAAAGATGGGGTAGATGAATCCTGCATCCAACAACTTTTGCAGTTCTTCTTTGACAATGTCCTTAAGGGCTAGATTCATTCTCCTCTAAGGCTACCTGACTGGTTTCCAGTCCTCTTTAATGTAAATGTGATGGGTACATACTGAAGGGTGGACTCCCTTCATCTCCTTATAGCTCCAGGCAAAAGCATCCAAATGGCAGTTCAATAAGCTACACAGTTCCTTCTCCTGAGAGGGGAATAGGGATGAGTTGATCTTCAAGGTTCTTTCAGGGCCAAATTCCACATTCCTAACTCTGGGAGAGGTCGGATCAGCCACACAGAGATCCACTAAAGCACTGACTTGGGTGTCTTCTACCAACTCTTCTAATGGGAGCACACTAGGAGGTGGATTTTGAATCAAATTCTCAATAAGGTCATCCTTTGTTTGAGGACCTCCCCTAGTGGCTTCCACTATGCACACTGGTGTAGAGTAGACTTCATCCTCATCTTCCTCCTCCAACTAGAGAGGTGAGTCATGCTCTAGTAGAGGTTGGGCAGGAGTATATAGGACTAGCTGCTTATACATAGGCCCATTCTTGATGGTCATGCTCCCAACTCGACAATTGATGTAAGCATTTGTAGTAGCTAACCAAGGCCTTCCCAAAATGAGGGGGTATCCAGTGAGTTTCGCCTTTGGCTGAAGGATGAAGAAGTCCGCAGGGTAGTCCCAAGAATCAATAGAGATCATGACATCCTCCACAATCCCTTCGGGAGTCACGGTGGAGCGGTCTACTAACTGCAGTACTGTCGAGGTCTTTCTTAGGGAACTCTGAAGGTTGAGTTTGAGCATAGTGTCCCTGGTCATCACATTAATGGCAGCCCCTAGATCAATTAGGGTGTGGGGGATTTTGGTGCCATTGATGTGGACATCAACTACAGGGCTCCTAGGGTCGAGATATTTTGGACAGATTACTTGTCCCAACATCAGGTCGGATAGTTGTCCTATGACATTGATAGTTGGGGAATCTCTCTTGTGCCTGCCTGGGTGCCTGAAACACTTCTCTTTGATTAATTTTTTGTAGATTCGTACATATTTTATGGCCTAGAGAAGTGGTATTTTTACACATAACTGTTTAAGCTCACCCAGAAGTTCAGTCTCTTCTGGGTTTGGTTGTGTGGTTCCAGTTAGTCTCTCAGGAAAGGGTGGAATGGCTTTGGGTTCACTTTCCTGTTTCTCTTCCTCATCCTCCTTAGGAGGAGGTTAGCTATCTCGGAGGACCTTTCGAGATTGTAGGTTGATCTCCTGAATCTCCACAACGTAGGTAGGGCATGTTGTCTCTCTAGTATATACCTGCTGGGCCTATTTGTTATTGGGGTTCGGGTTCAGTTGAGCAGGCATTTGGGGTTCTCTCGGAGGAGCAGGAGGTAATGGTTGTGGTTGAGCAGGTGGTGGACGGAAAATAGTGGGAGGAGATTTGTATTGGGGCCTCCACCCCTGTTAAGGTGCATTCCACTAAGATTGTGGCTGAACATGAGAATGAAACGAGTGAGTAGCAGGTTGAGTATGGTATTGAGATGGATATGACTAAGGAGGGGGTGTGGACTAGGAAGGATGAGCAGGGGGACCCCAAGAAGGTATGTGAGTGGATTGGTTGGGGTTGTAATAAGTTTGGGATGTCCCTTGCATCCCCTGCTGGTAAGGTCTAGATCCATGTGGCCTCCTTTGGTTGATGAAGTAGAGTGGTTCAATGGCTCCTTCAGCCCCTTGGTACATAGCTTTAAGTCTGGGTAAGGTTGGGCACTGGTTTGCAGGGTGGTCTTCCTCACAAATGAAACCTACGTCTACGGAGTGCAATGGACACTCGTTCCTAGGATGCTTCCTTATGCATCTAGGACAAAATATGGCCAACGCCCTCTCAGCTTCCTCTTTCTTCTGTTGGATTTAGAAAGTATCCAGTTGCATGGAAATGGTCTGTCTCATCTCACTTATAAGGTCTTCCATCTGATTTGTAAACTCATGTTTGGAGAAGGTGGCACTGGCTGAAAGTTGATTCCCCCTTCCTCTTTTTCAGGCTGCCCTAGAATGGTTTCTAAACATAGTCTTTATGTCATCATAAGGTAGCTGGTAGATGTCTTCTCCATCCAGCAAATGGAGGGTATCTATAAGGTCTTGAGGGATTCCTTGGAGCATAATCAACTTCAGAGATTCGGGGTCAAGTGTGCACCTTGCCCTTTTATAACTGAGTTGGAACCTTTCTTCATAGTCTTCTAAAGATTCATCACTTCCCATGGTCATCTGAAAGATTTCTCCCTTCGTTTCCTTTGACCTACAGTAATCCCTGTATTTGTTGTTAAAGGCTTGCTGCATCTGAGCCCAAGTTGTGACACTGTTTCCAGGTAACCCCATGAACTAGCGTAGTGCTGCATCCTTGATGGTAGAGGGAAAGAGTTTCAACTTTTTCTCGTCTTCTGTAGAATCATAAGTTCGACAAAGGACAACAAACTCAAACAAGAAGGTATCAGGGTCTTCAGTGGTCAATCCATGGAAGTGAGGTAAGGCTGAGGGACTTATGTTTTTCATTTTTGTGTCTCCATTGGTTTCTCGGATGGGAAAGGCAGCTTCTATTCTCTCCTCATCTCTACCGTTTCTGTGTTTAGCCATGGTCTCAGGAGGAATGTTTTCTTTCTTTTCTTCTGTTATAGGATCTTCTTATACCTCTGGAGGTTCACCTATAGGTTCTTCTGGATTGCTGCCATCGAAGAAGAGAGAAGGGTGACTTAGTGATTTGGTGGGGGTGTTGGGTAAGAATTTTCCTGAATTGTCTATGTTCCTACGAGGCATGAAATGAAATATTTTTGGTGGATTTTTGTGTTTTTCTCTGCTTGTACCTGCAAAACTGAAATTGATTGAACAACAAATTGTAACTAACGAAAGTAAACCTTGCTAGAATGAAAATTGTAGAATTGAAATGAAAGCAGAAAACGACTAATCTATGCTGCTAAAATGAAATTGTAGAAATGAAATGCTAAGCTACGATTGTAGAATTGAAATTGCAGAATTGAAAGGCTAATCTATGCTTGCAAAATTGAAATTGCGAAATTGAAATGTTAATCTATGCTTGCAAAATTGAAATGCTAGTCTAGGAAAGTAGGAAATGTCTAATATACTTTTGCGGAAATGAGATTGCAGAATGGAAATGAAACAACTACTCTACTCTTGCTGAAACAAACTACTTAGCAGAAGGTTGCAGTAGAAAATAGAAGAAAAGCAGCAATCATGAATACTCTGACGCTTCCCTAGCAATGGCGCCAAAAAGATGGTGGGCTCCAGTATTGCAGCAATGATGCTGCAACTCCTAGGACTCCCTTCTTTACTTTTATCAAACCAGTTTTTCATAACAAACTTGGAAGTGACGGTGCTATATGCACAAGTACCAACTCTTGCCGCAGGCTGTCACTTGATCAGCTGGCACAAGTCCGCTAGGAGCTTAAGCCAACTTCTATGAGCTCTCAGAAGAAGCTTTTAACTATGATGGACGAAAGACGCTGGAAGCTGAAAGGAAATGCAAACCCTAGCAAACCTTAGTTTTATCTACTAACCCTACTTGTGCAAGAAAAGAGATGAACGCTGCTAAAATGGATGCCATTGACTCTTGGAAAGGTAAAATGCATGTGACTAAGCTACTTCTGAAGCAACATCTGAAAAGAAAATCATTTTGTATTTTTGAGTAATCTTGCAGAATTATTATGCATGTGCTTTAACTATTTTTGACTGTGCAGAGGTTGACTGGTGAAAGGAAATGGAGTGGGCACTTGCAGGAGGTTGGGAAGGTGAGAAGAGGGCCTAAGGGGTCCCTAGCACCCCTCCAAAGAGTTTCATAATGATCAGATCTCGAAAAACTACTCACGTGAACTTCTACAGGAAGTCTGCAGGGGTTCTACAAGATGTTCTACAGGAAGTTCTACAGGAAGAGCCGAAAGAGGATTTTAGAGGGTTGATGGTGGAAAAACAGTGTGAAAGTGGAAATGGAAGATGGATTAGGATGTGAAGGGGTCTAGGATGTGGTAAATGAAGCTAAGGAGTGATGAATATGGTTGGATTTGTTCAAGGATGGAGGGAGCAATGTTGCACAAAAATGTAGAAATTAGGTCAAATTGGAAAAGTGTGGCAAATGAAGGGAAGGAATCTGGAATTTGGGGTTGGAGTAGGTTGTATGATGAAGGAAGGATATGCAGGGATGTATTACAGGTGCTCTGCACACTATTTCTCAAAACTGATTGAGGAAAGTCTAGAAAAACCAAAGATCTATCTATTTTGACCTAATCTGACCTAAAAACCAGAAACATGATGAACAGAAGTTTATAGGCAGGAACTCATGCAAGATAACCATGGAAACTAAGCAAGAACAGATCTAAACATGCAAGTACAAATGGTATCAACTTTTCCAACTAAAAATCTAACACTAGCAATTGCATGGAAAGGCAAAAACAATGTTTTTGTGGTAGTAAGTATGCCTTGGTGAGCTCATGGTCCCAAGGAGGGAGAGGTGAAATCAAGGATTTCTTTGAGGCCTTTTTGTAGATATTTTTTGTTACCAAACTGTCAAATAAACCTGAAGCATGAGAAGCTATTTTAATCATCAAAAGCAAGCTAAGTAACAAAGCAAGATCTTAACCTAAATTGCAGAAATTATTTTATGAATGTAAGGAAAAACATAAAAGTACACAAAGGAGGTAATAGCACTTGGGTTGGGCCCAACCCCAAGAGCTACAACCTCCTAAGAAAGCTCAGAACTGGTACAAAGTGAAATTTATCTCCATTACTCAAAAAATAATCATGTCACAAAACTGTTTACAGCAAGATCTCAAAAATGAGTTGAAAGGCAGAGCTGCACTAAAGTGCGAAAAACAATTGTTCAATAGCTAAACTACCAAGGCTTGAAGCCTTCCTACTTATGCACCACGAGGACCCCCAACAACCCTCCTTAACTTTAGGAGATTGGCTGCTCAAAACTGCAGTTAGTCAGCCACTTCACAAAATCTGCTCAGCTGCCCCTTGAAATCATCTTTGGTGGGTTGTTGAACTCTAAGATGATAGTGGAGAACTCAAGAAAGGGGTCATTTAGTGCAGGAGACAGCCTTCCTACAAATCCTCATCCTTGTTCCTTCGTATTTGGCTGTCAACTTGCTCATAAATGCTTGACCTTGGTCCAAAAGATGTCCAAAAATCTGCAATAAGCACGTATTAGATTTTGTGGTCAAGTGACTATTCTCATTCATTCAATTAACATGAATATATTCAAAAGCATGCATAAAACTATGAATGATTGTGGATTAATCGAGAATAACAGGCAAAATGAGCCCAATAAGTTACCTTTTTTGGGGCTTATCAACTTGTAAACCCATTTATTCTGCAATGTTGTTTTACCTGCAGGCAACCTCACTAAGTCCCAAGTCTGGTTATGTGCTAAGGAGACCATCTCTTCTTTCATGGCTTGCTCCCACTTCTTCTTGGTTTCTACCTACACTGCTTCTTCATAACATTCTGGTTCACCAGAATCAGTCAACAATACATAATATAATGAACGAGAGTATCATTCAGGGGGTCTACTTATCCTGGTAGATCTTCTAACACCACTTTTAGGTGTTTGAAGTGCTTGTTGTTGTTGTGGTTTTTGTTCTGCCTGTTGATCATTATGATTTTCAGGCACCATCACTTTTCCTGTGATATCATCAAGCACTGTGTATTCTCTATTTTCTTTTCCCTGTTTCTTTTCCTGCAAATGATTCTTATACAAGACCTTTTCATTGAATATTACATCTATGCTCCTAATGATTTTGTGATTTTCATAATCATATAAGCGATAACCAAAATCATTAACACCATATCCAATAAATGTACATTTCTTTGATTTTGCCTCAAGCTTTGTTCTATTTTCTTTGTTAATGTGGACAAAGGCTTCACAACCAAAAGTCTTTGAAAAAGAGTAGTTTACCTTTTTACATGTCCATGCGTCCTCTGGAATACCACCATGCAAGGAACTTGAAGGCCCTCTGTTTATTAGATAAACAGCAGTATCTACATCATCTACCCAAAATCGCAAAGGCAATCTTGCATGCAATCTCATGCACCTTGCACGCTCCATGATTGTTCTGTTCATCCTTTTTGACACACCATTTTCTTGTGGTGTTCCTGGAACTGTCTTTTCTCTACGAATTCCATTCTCTGAATAGTACCTATCAAACTCTTTCCTACAGTATTCACCTCCATTATCTGATCTGAGACACTTCAACCTTTTCCCTGTCTCATTTTCAACCAAAGCTTTCCATTTCTTGAAAGTATCAAATACATCAGATTTATTTCGAATACAATAATCCAGGTTTTTCTGGTTGCATTATCCATAAAAGTAACATAATAACGAGAGCCACCAAGAGATGATACCTGAGTAGGTCCCAATACATATGTATGCATAAGCTCTAATTTTTCACTCTTCTTTTCTTTCCCAACTCTAAGGAATCTGACTCTCTTATGTTTTCCATAAACACAATTCTCACAGAATTTTAAATCAACATTCTTCAAACCTGGCAACAAATTTCTTGAGTGAAGAATCTGCATCCACTTCTCACTCATGTGCCCAAGCCTATGATGCCACAATTTCGTATCTTTTCCTGTAGAGGTTAAAGCATTAACAGAATTAGAAATACCATTGCATAAATACAATGTACCAACCTTTACTCCTTTCGCTATTACCAGGGATCCTTTAGTGACCTTCCAAGTTTTATCTGTGAAATTGGTTACACAACCTTCACCTCCCAACTACCTTGTTGAAATCATATTTTTCTTCAAATCTGGAACATGCCGTACCTCCTTTAATAGCCACTGATTTCCATTTTGTTGTTTTATGAAAACTGTACCCATTTCAACGATTTTACAGGGTTTATCATCACCCAATCAAACCTGTCCAAAATCTCCTTGAACATAATCATGAAAATGTTTCTTATCAGGTGTGGCATGGAATGAGGCCCCTGAATCTACCACCGAGGCATCAAAAATATTTTCTAAAGAAAGAATCAAAACATCTTGTAACACATCACCTATTACATTCGCTTCATGATTAGTTTCTTGCTACGCATCTCCTTCTTTTCCCTTCCGAGGCCTGTAATATTTCTTCAGGTGTCCTTTCTCCCCACATTTCCAGCACACTATCCCTAATTTGGACTTGGATCTGCCTTTTCTTGACTTACTGCGATATCCTATGCTCTTTCCTCTTTCCATTTTTGTTCTCCTAGTCTCTGCAGTCAAAGCATTACCTGATGTCTCACCGGAGCTTTTCCGTCGCATTTCCTCGCTAAGGATTGCACCGACAACATCATCAAACTTTAAAGTACTAGATCCAGAGACATAGTTACTAATGACCATAACTAAGCCATTCAAACTTTCTGGCAATGAGCATATAAATAACAGAGCCCTAACTTCATCATCAAAATTTACCCCTATAGAACTTAACTGACTTGTAACTGTATTAAAATCATTTAAATGGTCTGCAACAGATCCACCTTTTGACATCTTCATATTAAATAAACGCTTCATAAGAAATACCTTATTTAAGGCCAAGGGTTTTTCATATAGTTTGGCCAATTCCAACATTAAACCCTCCGTTGGCATTTCCTTTGAAATATTAAATGATACCGATGCCGCTAGGCACAACCATATTTTTCCAAGTGCCTTTCTGTCAAGAATGTTCCATTCTATGTCTTCCATACTCATCAGCTTCTTTGTCTTTTCACTCAATTGTAGGTACAAATATCTCTGATACAGATAATCTTCCATCTGCATCTTCCACAGCTGGTAGTTTTGGCCATTAAATTTTTTGACCCTAAACCTACCATCTTCCGCCATTGCTCCCACTCGAACCAGGAACGCTTCTCTCCTACGAGTTTGTCAGCCAAATAGACCTTCGGCTCTGATGCCAGTTGTTAGAAAATTATATATTACAGAGAAATGGAACACATAAAATATTGCAGAAATATAAACACAGAAAACACATAAAACAAGAGAGACACAAATATATGTGGTTCACCCAGTTTGGGCTACGTCCATGGAGAAACAGCTAGTCCTTCTTTTATTATATTATCCAAGCAAACTGAAGAGATACAACCTACAACGGATCTGCTATAATACCATTTTCGCTCTCAATCTCCTCTCTCTTCCTCACTCAGAATATAGATATACATAGACGCAATACAATTCCCTCATATATAGTGAGGGGGTTGCCTTCTAGGGCAAAAAAACCCTAAATTAAACATAACCTCTATTGTTAGATCATTCGCCTAACGAACGGCCCAGATTGACTAGAAATTACTAGACTTTTACAAGGCAAATTTACATCTATTTTTAGCTTTAGAGGCATTGCCTGTGAACCCCCGCCTGGGGACTGCTGGCCCCCGGACCCCCCAGCCGAGGGGGATTAGCCCCCCCAAACCCTCGTAGTGGGGACAAGTCCCCCCCACACCCCCCCATGTGGAGGGGTGTACAGTCTTCCTGGGGTATACATCAGGTTTCAACCCTTGAATACAGAAGATAATCATGCTCCACACCCAACAAGTCTCACTCAAAGCAGTATGGGGGGATGCTGGAACTTAGTTTCCGCACCCTTGAGATGTTTGTAGCGTTGATTTAGTCCAACTATGCCTACCTTCGGACAGGTTACTTCACACACTGTTCTAACCTTCAATACCTTAACGATCTGTTATAATCATCTTTCGTGCAACCCTAACTAGGGGTTGAGATGCTTTCGTGCTGCTATGGCAGCGACCTGTGCTATTTCCCCAAATTACACTGTGAATCTTACTTATCTTCTTACAGATGTTAGTTAACTTCGCGTAAACAATTATTCTATCTCATATTCACTTAATCAACACAGTCATATATATTCATGCATCATATAAATAGTAGAAGTGCAATTTATACCCAATAGATTCAATGCATAAAATAGGAAGTAAATACACAAAATTTATATGAAGCTTCTCTTTATTAATACTTTCAACTATTATAGACTCGACTCGCCCTGCGTACATAGCTGCAGGGGTTTGTGCACTCAACTACAGACTACTAGGCCTCTACTTACTCAGTTGTAGAGCCTTCTCCTACTCTACGACCCAAAACTAGACTTTACTCCACAGATATGACTCAACTCCTCATCCTTATCCTTATGATTAGATGCCTTAACTACTTAGAGCCTTGCTCTATTTATACCATCTCATGGTCCGCGGACCATGGGTAGGTCTCTATATTCGACATTACAATAAGAAATTTGAAGGCAGAAAATCCTATGACTCGTTTACAAGTTATGTGCTCCGCGCCCACAAAATGTGGAGTCTTTACATTGGAGTTACAATTTTTGACCAAACTCTGGGCTCTAAGCCCCAAAATTTCCCTTGGGGGATCCCGCACCCAACACCTAGAGACCATGGATCTGTCATTCAAAATTATTACCGGGGATTTCAACATGGTCCTAAATCTTGAGGAAGAAAAGGGGGGGATTCGCAAGATGGATAAAGACTCAGAAGTTTTCCAAGAAACAATTGACGAGCTAGGTTTGATAGATATCCACATGACCAATGGAACCTTCACCTAGAATGACAAAAGGGGTGGATTGAGATAGATTGCATCTAGACTCGATCATTTCCTAATCTCGGAAGCCATTTACATGACCTCCTGGGAAACAGAGGCTTGCATCCTCCCCCAAATGGGTTCAGGCCAGTCACCAATATCTTTGAAGGTTCAAATTTCCCATGGCCCTAAAAGCCAGCCCTTCCGATTTGAATCATTTTGGCTTGAGCACCCAAAATTTACTAAAAATAGGAAGGATTGTTGGAAATTCCTAAGGCATCAATCAGGCACCAAAATGTATCAATTCCGGCAAAAATTAAATCTCATCAAAAATAAAATTAAAATATGGAAAAAAGAGGTCTTCAACAACCTATTTAAAGACAAAAAAGATATGGAACAGAGAATGGAAAATCTCCATCAAAGAATCATAAAAAATGGAATCAATGATAAAATGAAGCAAGACGAACTAAGCCTCCTCAAGAAATGCGAAGAAAGAGTCTTACAGGAGGAATAATTATGTCAAAAAAAGTCTTGAACCAATTGGGTCAAGTGTGGAGAATCCAATTCCTCTTTCTTCCATCGTTCCATGATTCAACATAGGAGACACAAAAAAATCCTAGGCCTTAAATCCATGGAAGGGAGTATCGTTCATAACCATGAGGATAGCAAATGAACTAAATGAGTACTTCAAAAAACTTTTAGAAGATCCTAGGGTTGATAGAGCCAAAGAAATAAGGGAAATCACCAACAGCATACCTGTAATCCTCATTTAGGACCATAATAGAATGCTTCTGGGAAACGTAACAATGAAAGATGTGGAGGAGGCTATAATGCCCATGCCCAACAGGAAAGCCCTTGGACCTAATGGTTTGACAATTAACTTCTATAAATCTTGTTGGCACTTCATAAAAGAGGATTTTCATGCTCTCGTGGAAGACTCTAGAGTCAAAAAATCTATTCTAAAAGCCCTCAATGCTACTTTCCTCACTCTCATTCCCAAAGAAGAAGGTGTCGACACTCTAGATAGGTTCCTTCCTATTTACCTATGTAATGTAATCTACAAAATCATCTCAAAGGTCCTTGCCAACGAAATCAAGGTTGTCCCACCCCTCCTCATATCCTCAAACTAGTTAGAATATGTGGAGGGAAGACAAATAACGGACAAAATAATCCTCTCCCATGAACTGATTCACTCACTAAAGTTAAAAATAAACTTGGCATGATGATGTAGCTTGAAATGTCGAAGGCCTTTGAAAAAATAAGTTGGGACTACATGAATGAAGTTCTAAAGGCTTTTGGCTTTAATCAAGACTACATCAAATGGAGTATGGCCATGGTCTCAGGGGCCTTCTTCTCCATTCTTCTCAATGAATTCCCCTCCAAGCCTTTCTACCACTCCAGAGGCATAAGTCAGGGAGACCCCTTGTCTCCCTTCCTCTTTGTTACCATGGCCGAAGACCTCAACGGATACCTAAAGGCAAAAAATCTTAACAACTCCCTTATTGGCCTCAAGCTTCATGAAAATGCCCTCCCCCTCAACCCATTAGAAATTTGTAGATGATACCTTGTTAATGGGCTTACCTAATATTAAGGAAGATACCTCTTTCAAATAAATTCTCAATGGGTTTTCGGAAGCCTCAAGTACCTCCATCAACCTCGATAAATCCAAATTATTCTTCTTCAATACTCCTATCAACATTCAAAGAAATATAACCCGAATGTTGGGCTTTCAAAGATGTTCTCTCCCCTTTAGATATCTGGGAGTCGCTCTAATTGATAAACCCTTCAAAATATCCAACTGGGAGGACCTTATAAACAAAATTGGCAAAACACTGGCCAATTGGACTTTTCGCTCCCTTAACTTGGCACAGAGGCTGGTCTTGGTCAAATCAATGTTACAAGCCATGCATCTATATATGTTCTTTGCTCTAGCCACCCCCAAATAAATCACCAATACCATCAAATGCATATGAAGAAACTTTTTATGGAGGGGCATAGACACAAAAAAATGGGCTCTTGTAGCTTGAGATAAGGTGTGCAAACCAAAAAATGCTGGAGGGTTGGGTTTCAAGAATCCATATATTCTTGGAAAAACCCTAGGGGCCAAAACCTAGTGGCAATGGCAAGAAAAACAACAAACACCATGAGGCCTCAAATGGAAGGAAAAAAATGTGCCAAATGACTCAAATGACAATATCATCAGGCTCATTGATGACATCAGAGGTTCGTTGATCTGGAATCAAGCTTGGGAAAATAAGGTTTTCATTCAAAAGCACAACTTCTTAGAGATAGGAAATGGAGAAAAATCCCTTTTTTGGGAAGATGCATGGCAGAAATACCTGAACTAAATAGGGAACAATTCACCCAACTCCGTAATGAAATGAAAGAAAAAGGAAAGCACAGGGTGTCCCATTACTGGAAGCCCAACAATAGAAGGCAAAAATTGCGAGAATGGTTGGAAGACAAAGAATGGGAACCTTTGCCCATTGGATTTGATTTGAGTACTTTTTCCAACACCATTCAAGAAAGACAAATTCAATTCAACAAAGGGGAAGATAAGATTAGACGAGGAAAAAAATTTACAGGTCATTTCAATCTTAAGGACGCTTATAGCTATATGGCAAACCATGACCAAATTAAGCCTCAACAAAAATGGAAAACTCCATGGGGCAGAAAATTGTGTCCCAAAATCACCCTATTTCTGTGGCTAACTATGCATTGTAAGATCCTAACCTGGGACAATTTAAGTAGAAGAGAATTCAATGAACCCTCAAGATGCCCTCTCTATGAAAAGAGCAAAGAAATAATGAACCACCTCTTGAACGAATGTGAATATTCCAACCATATTTGGGAGTGGGCGGAGGTGGTTTTCTGAGCTTCTAACAGGGATATGGTTTCTATCCTCAATACTCTTGAAAATTGGAGAACCTCCTTATCCTCACACCCTATGGTTGATAGGACCTATAATATTATCTCGAGAATCATATGCTGGGTTGTTTGGAAAGAACGAAATGCTCGAATTTTCAGAGAAGAAAAAAATCTAGAAGAGAACATCCTCACCTTCATTATACAGATACTCTAAGAGTCTATAGCCATTTTTAAAATTTTGATATTCAATGAACCTCCTCACCCTACTGCTTAGAGGATCCTTAATCTCCTCGAGCTACATTCCCCCGCTCAAAATATTCTAACTCTAGCATCAACAAACAATGAAGAGCCTGACAGGGAAAAATTTAAGGATGGAAAATTATCTTGAAGTTTAAAAACAATGGTGAATCTCATTCGTCGCTAATATGCAAAAATAAAATGTTTATTGATGTATTTGTAAAATTATTCAAATTTATAATGATTTTATATATACTCTCTATATAATCTTGGCGATTTTTAAGGTAAAATCATTTTTAATTATAAAATTTGGGTGAATCATTTCTATAAAAAATGGAAATTGGAGAATCCTTGTTTTGGAAAAATCATGGAAAACTAGCCCACCTGCGAATATTAGCCCTTAAAATTTTCCATGGTGCCCTAGCACTGGTACCCTCCTAACAAAGAAATCCTCAAATTGAATTACGATGGAGATGCCAAAGGCAATCCTGGACCTATAGGTTTTTGTGGTGTCTTCAGAAACTCACAAGGGGAGATAATATGGCTATACGTGGGAAACCCGAGTATAACTACGAACAATGCTGCTGAAATCCAAGCTTTGGAGAATGGTATGGACATTTCCAAAGCCCATAGATTCTGGCCACTCATAGTGGAAGGAGACTCAACTCTCGCTACTCTTGCCTATAGGAAGCTTCAACAAGGAACGACTGTTACCAAGGTAATGGGAAATTGGCGGATCAACAAAACCTTGCACCACATCAGCCGACACGTTGGAGAGCTAATTGGTCTCCACTTTTAGGTTGTAATAAGGAAGATAAAAAACTTGGATGATAGATTGACAAATGAAGGAATAGTTGGCAGCACAAGAATGCTACCCCTTTCATGGAGGGACCTAGAGGATGGACCTCTTCGCCAGGATTGTCAAATAATAAATAGAATTGATACAAGGAGTATGAGTCTCCCTCAATAATGAGATCGCCAATAATTCTCCATAAAAGGAATGGTAAAATCCCTGCATCACCTCATTTTTATTTCCTCAGACTATAGCCGTCCTAACTCTTCGCATGAAGTAGGCATTAACAAGTTTGCAGTTTTCCCTTAGAGCTACCGCCATCTGGTCCCTTCGACCAGTACCTCTAGGTGCTCCCTCATGACAATGTTGTACCTCCTACTGGAAAAACTAAATGGCTCTTTCATGTCTGCCCACTCCATCTTGGCCACTCGCTCCACCTATGCATACCCAATCTAGTTTTCTCTTCCCTTCTATTATTTTCTCCCTAGCGTTATCGCTCTCATCTCCTTTACCCTGGACTCACCCCCTAATCCCCTTTCCTTCCAAAGCATGACCTCTTGTTGTAGCTCTGACCCTGTTCCCTGGTGCAGCCACGACTATAACAACACCAGGTGGGACAACCAAAGAGGGTAGCCTAACACCACGGCAGAGTCTTCGACAACACAATGTAATCTTAATTAAGCAGTCTCTGTCAACCCTGAAACCTAGTATCACATCCATAACCTCGAGCTCCAGGCATGTAACATAAGATGAAGAGTGACCAATGAAATGGCTGATGTTGAATTTGAATGGAGTCCTAACCCGAGCCTCACCCGTGCTAAGGAAAATTTATACAGCCACACGATCGAACTTTCTTGGTAGCTCAAGAGAATTATTGGGCTAGCATTACAAGAATAGTCAGAAAAAATGAAAGATGCAGACGAGAAGTTAGATATGTTGAGTGATAAATTCACTGTCTATGTAGAATCAATCCACCACTGTCACTTTGTCACGAGGGACTCGCCTCACTATGCTCTAATCAAACGTCATATGGCTATTGTGCAAGCCAACGGAGGGGGATCTTCGAGCATCAAGAAAGAAACTGTAGGAACCTCCACTAGTCAACATGCCATGATGGATGGCCTTTCTGGTAGCACTCTGGAGAAACATGTCAGTCTCGAGGACAATCCCTTGGATGACATTGCTTAATGGTAAATTGTTTGATGCTTTTTCCAGTTTTTTGGAAGGTTCCTTTTATCTACGGTACCCTCGACATCAATGCCACTCTTGGCATTTCGATTCCTCCAGCCACTCTTAGTTCTCACCCTTTTGGATCAAGGGATTTTTTGATAAATTTTGCAGTTCGCCTTCTATCCTCCATCTATCCTCTCAGCTCAAAAGAAGAAGCTTTTTTTTCTACCATTGTAAAAGAAATTTCAGGAAATGTAAGAGAGGATTTTATTGTAATTATTGTAAAAGGAAATATTGGCGCTGGTGCTTGAGTATCCTACTCGCGCCCCCCCACTTAGATTGTAAATACCATATTTTGAATAAATATATACTATCTTACTTACAATTTTTTTTTTGGAATTTCTAAATGCTATTTTTAATATTTCTTGTCGCTATTTTCAAGATTTAGAAAGATGGTCATAATGTTTGGTATCTCCCAAAAGAACCCAAACATACTCTTCAAGTGTATAGGGGGTCTACACAACCATATTTATAAGAAAGTGATTTTATTCAGACCTATATCAATGGAAGAGGCTTGTGTATAGGCACAATACCTAGATAACATAGGCTAGAATAAAGGTAAATTAAGTGGGATGAAGTAGAAGGAACACCAAGGAACTTATAAAGAGGGGAAGAAGAAGTGTAAAGTGGGAAAGATAAAAAGGCAATAGATACAACACATCAGTACAAATATCTGAGTTGTTAGGTCCCTATAATAATAGTGTATCCCCCTTATTGTTACTGTTGTGCTCATGTAGCCCCCATATTGTTATTGTTGTGCCCCATATAAGCCCACTATTTTTATTGTTGTTCCCTTACACTATTATTGTTTATGTAGGCTCTGATTATTTTGTGACCTTTTAGATTCCTATATATACAAAGGAGGTCTTATCATTTGTATCATTCAATCATTTTTCCTTTGTGTAATGTAAAGGAGGTTTCCCCCGGGAAGGGTGTAGCATACCTAAAGGGGATAGTATGGGGTACAGAGGGAGGTACCCAAGGGAATAATGTAATAATGGGATGGGCCATAGTAATAAATAAGGTGGTTAACCCGTATCATGTAAGGGACCACAAGTAGTTAGAAATAATGTAATAAACCCATGGTATTAGATAGATGGTATTGACGGAACCATGGTAATGACCCATGGTATTGTATGTATGAGGCCTATATAGAGGCTAGAGACTCCCCATTGAGAGATATCAAGGATTATTGTATGAACATACATATGGCTTGTGGAGTGTTCTCCTTCCTTAAGGAGTGAATGTATGTTATTGCCCTACCTTAAGGGTTTGGTCAATAAGGAAGCATTTCTATATATATTCAGATCTTGTTATATTTATATTCTCATATATTTTCAGATAAGATCTATAACACATTGATCTGAATCAGATCCATAAACGATTGACAAAGCACCTTGACTATATCGGGACGAAACAAATCCTTAATGAAATCCAAAACAACATCAAAACCCCCCTAAACCAGTGGCCATGGTAGCCAGCGTGAAACGACGAGGAACTCGGTCAAAGCACGCTAACCGAGGCCCAGGGAGACTGCAGAGGAGGTCAAAACGGCCCCTGGGAGCCCTGGATCAGGAAAAGGAGGCGATTTTGATGCACAATTAATGCTAATCGCGCATCACTAGGCAAACAGGGCCGAAATGGGGGAGCCTTAGGCACTTGGTCACGTTGGGAGCCAGAGGACCACGGGCGGAAAATGGTAAAAAAGGCGCCAATGTACGACGGTGGGACCCACGGCTTGGAAACCAGCGGTTTGATTGGGACACCCTTGAATGGTAAGAGGTTTTGGAGAAAGTGGAGCGATCACAATCAGTGATCGACGTGTGGCAACAGAAGTGAGAGAAAAAATGTCATGATCACGCGTTAACGGTCGAGCAAGTTAACTGCGCTTGACGTGCGTATGACATTGGATCTGGAGGAGCCCAGATTGGACGACTGAGATTGCGCCCGTTGGAAAGAAGCAGAATCGACAGGGAAATAAGCTGAGATTTAAAAGGGATTTGGAATCCGTTGATCGCCATGGTGGAGAAAGAGCGTATCCATGACACAACCGGAGGAACGAGCCGACAAAGCATGTTAGCACTAGTTAGATGGAGACACATGGCACTCCCTGAGTGTTCATGCTAATGCAGAATAGGGAACTCCAAGAACAGCTGCAGGAGGAGAATTGGCGCAGGCGGGAGAGGAATCGAATAGGCATAGGATCGACTGGTTAAAGCCATGAATAGCGACAGTTGAAAAAGAGAGGAGAATTAGGAGAAGAATCCAAACAACCAAGAGAGACAGTGAATAGTGAACCCTGAGAGGAGGACTGAACACAGAGAGCAGTAAAGCGCAACAGAAGAGACAGAGGGTCAAGCTGACCATAGGTAGCATCGAGCACCATAGAGCTTGACGATTCAAGCCTTCCCATAGAGGAATCTGTCTGGATTGAGCATCATAGTTGGCTCTTTCCACTGTAGGCCAAAGGTCATAGAGCTAGTAGGAAGAAAAAGAGTCTGTGAACTCTGAGTGGCTTGGGGAATCCAAGAACCACCCTGCCAAGCAAAATCTGCTGTCAGGAGAACTCATATTGAGTCCCTGCATTGTAAATTCTTTACTGTAAGACACAGTAAAACTAGGCCACCACTGAAGCTGGACCGAAGACGTAGCCCTAGAGAATAGGGTGAACTCCTTATTAAAAACTATTTGTGTCTAGTATTGATTGCTGTATTTATCTACTGTCTTTCCATTTAGAATGTCTGTGTATTGGCAATCTGATCAATCCGTTGTTTCAATAACATAGAACACACACAACAACACATGAGTCTGTAATACCTTTTGTTTAGTAAATCTTCAACTGAGGTCACTCATAGGGTGAATATCAGATCACAAACTGGCAGTAAAAATTATGTAATTCCTAGATGGAATTGGCAGTTTGCTGCTAGGGGTTGCTAGAAAGGAAAACTGCACGATTTTCTAAGGGAGACAAAGACAGGCACTTGGTGTTTGTCTAGCCTGTCTGTGCAATTTCCTCAGTCAGATGAGTGGGTGAGGTCAGTGGCCTTTGCGTAATTTTTTAGGGGAGTCAATCCCGTGGTGACTGTTAGGTCTAACTGTCCAGGTGGCCAACATGAGAGCTGATTGAATTTCTTCCAGGCAGCGTAGCTTGAAAATAATAGCTTGGTGTTTCTGCATTGTTTTGGTTAACAGTTGATCGAGTCAATGGCAAGGTGATGGTCTGGTTGTTAGAGGGGAGTCAGGTCATCAAAACCTTCAACAAAATTGGCTAAGTGTGTGAACAATCAAAAGATGCATAGGTGATCTTACGAACACACCCTCGCATGACTTGACAAGGAAATGACCAAACCATTCAGACACACATTTTCAACAAGACTAACTGATGGTGTCAGTGACAAGCGCAAAACTCATGATTGATCATTCATTGATCAAGACGACACTTGCGTGATAGTGAATGTGACTATGTGTGTGAGCGTGACAGATACTTTCATAGCGAACACAACAAGCACATACGAAACGAAGACATTGAACATAACCAGAACATGGTTGCAAGCATGAATTAGACATCAACATGCAGAGACTTGAATGCAATGAACAAGCAAGGCAGATGTAAAGACTCAAACAAGCTCATGGAGTGAAATCGAGTGTGTGTAATCATCAAGTGAAACTCTTCAAGGGAGGCTCTGAAATTGGTGTAGGCCAAAATTTTGGTGGGTGGTTGTAGTTGCTACAACACTTGGTGACACACTGGTAGAACTCTAGCTTCTCTATTTCTGTTCATTTATAACACAAGGCCTTGGTCTTTTGGGGAGTATTGAATCATTATGCGGGTTACTTCAGTTTCATCACTTACCCCATGGACATATGTGGTTCACCCTCTACTAACTCAGTCAACCACAATCAAAATTTCAGCTTGAATCTCAGTGTTTCAAATCTAGGAAGGGTAGTTTAGCTCGCGAGTTAAAGATTTTCAGAGTATAAGTTTTCATCTATGGTGTTTCTCTATGTCAAGCAGGCCTAGACAGTACCCCGACGAAGTCACACAAGAACACACACATTGCTCCACTGCTAGTGAGCTTGGTCAGTACCCTGGTGGAGTAGCATGCTTCACCTATCTATGTAGGAAGCCTTTCCTTCTTTCACCTTTATATTTTTCAAGAGGACTGTGCATAGGTTTATTTTTGGGGCAGAATAGGGATCCCAACTTATGGAGAGCAGAAGAGGTTGTTCCTTCAGAGAAGCATGTAAGACCTCTGACATAGGTTTGCTCGTTTATATTTTCCCCTTCTTCGTTTCTACTATTTGATGAGCTTGAACACATAGAGTAGAAGGATGAGTACATGCATGGGGCTTTCCAGTGTGGACACAGGTTCACGGTTGGACCAAAACTTCCTCCGCAGATAGTTTGTATTTTCCATCAAGACTTCATTAGCTGAAGGTTACAACCAAGCATAGAGAAGTCAAACAAAACATTGGCCCAGTGCTGCAGTGTCATGAGTTTCCTCAAATTTCAGCTACATACTCTATTCAAAATCCAGGACGTAGTAGTTGGCAACACTTATTTCCGGAAACAAAAGGAGTAATATATCAAACAAACAAAACGAACATGAACAAAAATAGTAAGCAAAATCAAACAAAGAAAAAGCAAAGATAATAAGTAAAACAAACCAAATGAAACAACAAGCAGCAAGCAAATTATGTACATGGCACGGGCATAGCCCGACCTACTAAAAATAATGTTTGAGATCTTGGCCATTGGCAGGAAGGTTGTCAATCCTCATGCCCAATTATTGCAAATGATACATGTGTGGGCCAAGCTTCTCGTAGACCAATGCAAGTCCACCAAGCTCTACTACTGAAACCTAGTGGCATTCCAGAAGACCTTCAAGTGAAGACAACACCACTATTTCAGGTACTGTGTACAACATGGGCTCAGATTATGGCACGAGGTAGTTGTTTTTATTTTGGGAAGGGTTCAAGTTTCTAAAGTTGATGTGTAAGCAGATTTTCCCAGATTTCTTACGTGCAAGATTTAAAGTAGAAAACCAAGTATGATGACAAAATTTGGACGTAATCCAAACTTTTGAAATGTTAGTCAATCTTTTGAGTGAAAGGAGTGCAAACAACATGTATGAGTTACCTGTTCTTGCAATGGTTTGTCTCCTTCTTTACCTAGAATCTCATGTTGGATTGCTCACATGTGGCATGTACTCAGGTCATCGTCTACTTGTGCAAACCCATCCCGATATTGTTTGATCAAGCAGTCAACGATTTTTCGCCACTATAGTTTGTGGCTTGTACCGAGATTGGCCATCTTCGGATCATGGTAGGTTCCCAAGTTGCTTTGTTCATTCGTAGTGTTGGTCTTTTGTGTGTTCAGCATGAGTGCTTCATACTCAACATCGTTGTTTGTGCCTCAGAACTTCAAAAAGATCAAAATCATGCATTGTCCATTGTTTTGGATGATTGAGATACACTTGGTCCTTAAACCATCATGTGCTCCCAACTTGTCAAGATTCATAGCCCACAACTCGTCTCTACATGGACCATTAGGTGTGCTGGTACTGATGCTAGTAGCATTGTTACTACTACTAATACTATCAAAAAAACAAATTGTACAAGTTTCATTATCATCAGTTGGGCGAGGAAGGAGTCCCAATTGCTTGTCTGATGAGCTTGGAGCTGGACATGTAGGATAACACTCCAATGTCTTTTCTAGGAGGCAATTGCAAAACATGAGTTCTACAAAGGCCAACAATTTGTTCTCGCCATTAAGGGGAGTGACATTGTGTTTCATATACCTCTCAGATAACACCCAAATTTGGTTGCATCTTCCCTTGTACGGAAGCCACATGTGAGACCAGTCTGTAGAAAATAATCCATCTAGCTTGTTGGACTAGTCTCTACCGAGTAGCAGGCCATATGCTTCCGATATTTCCACACAACTATGTTGATGCATTGGTAAACTCAACCATCATGGGATAGTCGAGTGATCACATCTCAAAGTTCACCAATGGCTGGTACTGATGTTCTATCAAGTTGGATGATTCTCGTGGATGTTTCGCTCCATCGTGCATTGATCTTCTTAGTAATGGAGAGCAGCATGACATTGGCTACCGCGCCAGAATCAACCAAGTAGTTGTGAACATTGTAGTTGAAAACTTCAAATGAAAGAAGGAAGGGGGGGAAACCTGAGTTTTCTTCTTCCATCCGTAGTGTATTGATCCCAATGGATAGTGATCCAGGAGGTGTGCATGCTCCCTTTCTGGTAGAGGCTGCATTGCCTATTTTTTTTGTCCCAACACCTGCAACAGGATATCTCGCTGACTCTAGACTTTGGCTAACTCGAACAAATTGATGTTCACACAAGTTTTATTCATGTCATTGACTATGTTGTAGCCGAGAGGTGGTAGACTCACCAAGGTGTCCGAGGTGGAACGGATGTTCGTGCTGTCCGACAGACTATTCTGCAACTTGCTGCTCTTGGATGTACTCTTATCCGCTGCTATCTTCTCGGACTTGCTTTGTGTTTGTTGTTTCAAGGCAGCTCGTATATTAGACATCTTTATCAGCTGCCTCACCTTCTCTTGGATTTCCCCAAGTGTAGGGGGAGCCCCTTTACTTTGAAGATTGTAACGATCATTTTTATTTTGGGGCTGCTTCTCAGTGTTTGTATTTGAGATTACTTGCAAGCACTGATAAGCATTCACCACATGCCCAGAACTTGGTGTTTTGTCCGGTGCAACCTGTTCGCTATCATCAGTGTCTTTGGTTTCTCCTGCATTTAACATTTCACATCGAGTGTATGACTGCAGACAGAGGTAACGACTCAGTTCCAATCTGAACAAGAGTTCTCGGGGTGGAACTCTTCATGGAAGGAACAAAAATTAGGATCAACGCATTGATCGAGTTGGAACATAGGCATCTGTGTAAATTTGGAAGTGAACTAGTTGTTGCTTGATGAGCTGGTTGATGAACTGCATGCCTGTCTCTGTCTGGGTAGATGGCTGCTTGCGAATGTGTATGTTTTCTATTGG
This sequence comes from Pinus taeda, assembly GCA_000404065.3. Taxonomy (NCBI): domain Eukaryota; kingdom Viridiplantae; phylum Streptophyta; class Pinopsida; order Pinales; family Pinaceae; genus Pinus; species Pinus taeda. Next base: position 39,342 of record APFE030986501.1, read on the forward strand.
TTGAGTTCAAACATTTCGGTGGCCAAGTTCTTGACAAGGCAAGTGAGGGTCTCAATATCAGTTGCTTCCTTGTCTCTACCCTTGCTCGTTGTTGCTTGGGGCTTTCTGATCATGTCCTTGGAGTCTTTCATTGATTTATCATCCTTGATGACTCCAATTGTGTGCAAGTCTTTTTCAACAACAATAGCCTCTTCACAGCTTTCCAAAAGTGTTGGCTTCACATCTTTCTTGATGAACTACGCAATGGTGGTCGGCAGTGAAGACATGTAATAGTCAACAATGATGGAGTCATGAGGTTTAGTGTCTACAATAAATTTGTTCAAAATACACATAAACCTTTGATTGAAATCTTTCATTTTCTATTTTCCCTCCATCTTGAGGCTTCCCAATTCCTTGAGCAACATGGTTGGGGTCTTTTCATCAACAAACGTTTGAGGAACATACGTTTGAAAGAACCGAAGTTCTATATGGAGTTGGGTGGAAGGTTGTGATACCAAGTAGCTGGGCAACCATCCAAGGTACATGGGAACAATCTACATGCTATATCGTCATAACGTACCTCAAGGGTTTGTATCTGTAGGTAGAATTTGTCTAAGTGATCTTCTACCTTCATCGTGTTGTCAGGGTTGAACTTGATGTTCATCCACTCTGCTCTCTTCGGCATCTTGTGCAGAATAGCTAAGAGGGCCAATGGTCCTTAAGTAATCCATTCAATATTTGGGTCAGCCATCTCTTTGTCTTCTTCATATTCTTCCTCTCCTTTCGGAGTATGATGGTTCTAGATTTGAGTCTATTGGTTTGTCTCTTCCTCTACCTCCTCCACTGCCTTCCCCTCCACCTCCTATACTAGAGTTTGATCCCAAGATCACAAGAGTTCCTTGTTCATCTTCAAGGAATATTGGAGGTTCCTCTCCATCTTCAATAGCTTCCAATATAACTTCAAGCATGGCAAGAACTGCTTCTTCCACCGATGATACAACAACTCCTATGGGAATGGATTTTGGCTTCCTATATGTGTGTGGAATATGTTGTATGCCTGGGATCAATTTGAATGCTTTCACAAACTAGCGAGTGACGGGATAGATGGAGCGAAGGTGTTGATATGAAATCTCATGTTCAATTCTGGGAGGTGAGGAGTAACCAACTACAAAGTCATGTGAAAGGGAGTGTGAGTTACTGCCTTGACTAGATGATTGATGAGAGAGTGTAAGGGTAATTTCAGCCATGAACAACTAGTTGTCATCCTTCTAGCACCAAAATGTTGATGGTGCTAGACCCGCCAACATTCAAGGGATCACCCTAGTATGAAGTCCCAACTAGACCTCACACCATTTGGTGTGGGAGTCCCACCCAGGATGATGGCTCGGTTGCCATTGTCTTAAGGATTTGCCTCAAATCTTGTTTGTCAGCATAGGAGAGTGGTTCCCTTTGTCTTTGAGAAGTGAGGTTCGCATTCCTGGTGAGTGTAAATGTCACTTGTGTCAATGTTTCTTTCACTGTCAAGGGAGAGGGTGAGAGTGAGTTCTAGGTTGATTGGGAGCAGTCCCAACACTGCCAGGAACACACAACACAATAAGACATGCACAACTTCTGGTGGAGCAATCCACACGGATGCAAAAGTCACAACATACAAGGTGACATAACATGTACAACACTCATGGAGCAGTCTGAAGGAGTGCAACGGTTGTTACAACAAGCTTCATGTGGAAGGTCTGTTTGATGTCCAGGAGAGCAGTCTACATGGGCGAGATAGCTTTAACAACATATACAACACATTTGCATTAATAGATTATGCATTGAAACAAATGAAGTAGTTCATATGTAGAACATAGGTTAAAGCAACATGCATTGCAAGTGTTAAAGATTAGTCTTACAACAAATAAATACATGTGTGAAAACGTGCTAGCCTGTTAGCAGGCTTCTGAATTAAGCAAAAGTTCCAAGACACATCGTTACACCATACATCACTAACCCTGAGTGTGGGGCATTGGAGCCACTACTTACTCCTCAAAGAAAATGTTACAGACTCTCTTGGCTATGTGGGAGGAGATGAGGTGAAAAGTCACTTGCATGTATAAATGAGGGGGTATTTATAGCCAAGGGTGAAACCGACCCTTGTGGTTGTTCAACTACCCTTATGACCATTTGACTTCCATGAAGTTTCGACTTACATGAATCTTTGTTCAACAAGTGGGTCTCCTAGACTTCCAAGTCACATCACATTGATTGACAACAAGCCCATAGTGGAGATGTGGGTGACATGACTCAGGACATGACTCGACATGACTTGACATGAAAATGTTGGTACATTCGTGCTATTGCTGGAGTGCATGTCGAGCTACTGTGTTGCTAGGTGATGGATGTCTTCATGGTGTATCATAGCTTCACCTCTGCATGGTGAAGTGGGTGGAGTCTTCGATGGTGCTTGGTTCGCTTGATGAAGCTTTAGTATGTTGTTCCTTGCTTGCATGCTAGAAGGCTTGACAGGTTCATTTGTTCATGAAGGTGCATGTTCGCCACATTTGTCTGCTTCACATGCTTCATTCATTCATCCGTTGGCGAACCTGGCCTTTTGCATGTTCTCCCCTCATTCATCCCATTCGTCGTCTTGTCATGTTTGTTGATGTACCTGTACCTTCAATCACTCATGACGAGACAACATCAAATCCAAAACCTCCTAGTCTACCATGACACATGATCATTTCAGATGCAGGTGATTGGGAGAGGCAGTAATAATGTGATGTAGGATGATGGCTCCAGGAACTGCTGATGAAAAATGTACAAGAGTCATTGAGTGATGGAGACTAACAATCTAAGTTGATAGTGACTGTCTGCGAGGTCTATCTTTGCTGGGAGGAAAAATTGTGAAAATTTTGGGAGGAACAGTCTAGGCTGCTGGAAGGCAAGGGAGCAATTTTCTATGCATTTTTCAAAATGAACGGGCAATGGGGCTGGATAGCTAGATTTGCACAATTTTCTAGAGGAACGAGCCGGCTTGCATGAAGGGTCAGCGGCAAGGAATTGTGTAGTTCTTTTGGGGAACTTCCTGAGATACTAGCAGCCAAATTTGCGCAATTCCCAGATGGAACTACCAGTTGGCTACTGGGGTCACTGGAAGCCAAAACTATGCAATTCCTAGAGGGAACTGCTAGTTGGCTACTGCAGTCACTGGTAGCAGAAACTGCATAATTCCTGGAGGGAATTAGCAGTCTACTGCTAGGGGCTACTGGCAAGGAAAACTGCACTGAGGCCAGGAGGCTAGCCTACTCATCATCTCTACACAATTTCTGAGCTGAGCTGAGTGATGGGCAGTGGAAGGCCTACTCATGAACACTATGCAATTTATGAGGTGAACAGTTGGTCCACTGTCATTATGATTGACTGGGAAAACTATGCAATTTTTTGAGGGAGACAGGAACGGGCACTTGGTGTCTGTCCAACTTGTCTGCACAATTTCCTCAGTCAGTTGAGGCAGTGAGGTCAGTGGCCTCTACGAAATTTTTTAGAGGATTCAATACTGGGGTGACTGTCAGGTCTGACTGTCCAGGTGGCCAACATGAGAGCTGATTGAATTTCTTGCGCGCAACGTAGCTTGAAAAGACTAGATTGGTGCTTCTGCACTATTTTGGTTGACATTCGATCGAGTTGATGGCATGGTGATGATACAAATTTCAAAGGGGAGTCAAGTCATCAGAACCTTCATAAAAAATGGCTAAGTGTGTGAAGAATCGAAAGATGCATAGGTGATCATCCAAATGCACACTTGCATGATTTGATGATGAAATGTCCAGACACACATGTTCAACAGGACTGACCGATGGTGTAAGTGACAAGCGTGACACCCATGATTGATCATTCATTAATCAAGACAATGCTTTCGTGACAATGAATGCGACTGTGTGTGGGTGTGATAGATTATTTCATAGAGAACACAACAAGCACATACAAAATGAAGACTTTGAGCATAATGAGAACATGGTCGCAAGCATGACTTAGACATCAACATGCTTAGACTTGAATGCAATGAATAGGCAAGGTAGATGTAGAGACTCACACGAGCTCATGGAGTGAACCCGAGTGTGTGCAATCATCAAGCGAAACTCTTCAAGGGAGGCTCCAAAATTGGTGCAGGCTAAAATTTTGGAGGGTGGTTGTAGCTACTACAACACAATCTTCTTGACTTGTTAAGTCGAAGAAACTACGATGATCTAGGAATGTTTCTCTCCCTTCTTTTCGATTATAGAAATAAAATATTTAAGAATATATTACTTTCTTAAGGTCTAATAAACCATAATTGTCTTAGTGGATGAGAAAAATCATCATCATCATCATTAATTTCAAAATTTAAAATTATATAACAATTATATATAGAATTCAGTTGATGAGGGATTATTGGAGTTCTGCAACCCTAATGACCCTGTGGCCATGAGGTAGGCGGTGCGGAATACCTCAAAAACAAGTGGACAGGCACGAAAAGAAGTGAACAGGTGGCTCAAAAATTGTAGAGGAGACTAAGAGGGGAGAGATCCCCTCCAACAGGGATGCGACAGTGGGAGAAGGAACAAGCAACAACAAAGCGGAGGCTGAACAAAGGACACCGGGACCAGTCCTGGGAGCATGCTGGCAAGTAGGAAGCAAAGGAAGATGTCTGCCCTGCGTAGCAGAGAAACCGAGGTTTGTTATTCTGATGAACAAACTGGAAAGGTATAGAAGCTATATGAAAGACCATGCATTGATCTGCAAGTTCATCGGAGTCTGGCCCTCAGAAAAAGAACTGACAAGATGGATCCAGCAGAAATGGTAGCCACGCGACCACATTGAACTAAAGCTAGGCGTACACGGATTCTTTACGGTAATCTTCTCAGACCCGTAAGACAAGGAGAAAGTTTTTGAAAACAGACCATATTTCCATAACAATGCAGGTTTATTTATGAGGTATTGGGAGGAATGCTACAACCTGGACAAAGAAAAATTCCTAGCAGCACCTGTATGGGTTAGACTGTTTGGACTACCTATGGATTTCTGGGACCCAGAGACACTAGAAGGAATAGGGAACACCATAGGAAGTTTAAAAAAGATAGAAGAATCAACTAAAAGAGGAAGATATACCTCGTATGCATATGTGTTTAGATGAACATTGCAAACCCTATACTAGGTGTAGTTGAAGTAGAATATCATGAGGAGGTCTGGCAGCAGGCATTGGACTACAAACATATACCTTTTAGATGTAGAAAATGTCATGAATATGGACACCTTTTCAAGGAATTCCCCTTAAATGTAGAGGAAGAGGAGAGAAAGTCCAAGAAATAGAGGAAAACCACTGAAGATGATGAGGGGTTTCAAAAAGTAAAAATCAAGAAACGACCTACCAAAGAAATCCAGAAGGATGGCAGGAAAGAACAACAAACCAAAATTAAAGAGACAAATAGGTATGAAATACTGCAAATAGAAGAAGGGGAGGAAGAAACTTGAAATATGGACTACCAAGAAGAGACAAATCAGGAAGGTAGGGGGAAATCAGGATGCCAACAACAATAAGCAGAAAGCTCAAGAAGAAACAAAAGTAAAGAGGAAACAAGAAAAGGAGGTATACCAGGAATATGAAGTAATGGAAGTAGACATAAATAAAGGGGATGACCCAACCACGGAAGAGGAAATTCTAAGAAATTTACTGGATAAGTGGAAAAGCTTGGATGAGCGGTTTATCCTAGAAGAAGACAAAAAACTATACAAAGACATCTTCCAAAAATACAAAGAAAAACAGGAGAGTGGAAACATAGGGATGAATGAACAGCTTGGAACACAACATGACAATAGCCAGGAACATCAAAACAAAGGGAAAGGGGGGGAAAACAAGGACAGAAGAACCTACAAGAATCCATTCAAGTAATGGGAGAAATGTTAGTCGACACAGGAAGAGTAGTGCCGCTTTCAGCGATCTTCCATCAAACAACCCAACCGTCTCAATGATTATTACATCATGGAATATAAGAGGGCTTAACAGCAAGGGTAAGCAAAGGCATCTGGTTGAGAGGATCAAAAAAGAAAAACCTCAGATCTTGATACTTCAAGAAACAAAAATAATGAGAGAAAAAATGGAGGAAATTCTTAAAAAATCAAGCCTTATTATGAAAGAATGAAAGTAGACGCAAAAGGGAGTGCAGGGGGTATAGCAATACTGTGGAATCCAGCAGAAGTAATGGTTGACCTATGGATAGGAATGATAAGGATTCTTTCAATGAGATTAAGAATGGTATGACATAAAGATTGGTTCCTTGTATCAACAGTGTATGGGCCTCACATACCGCTTGAGAGAGAGGTCTTCCTAACATAGCTGCTTTGAATGGGAAACTTGCACATAGAAAACTATGGGTGATAGCAGTTGATTTTAATATGATCACAACCACAACAGAAAAGAAAGGAAAACTGCAACGGGAGGATGCAGATATGGAGAGATTTAGGGAAACCCAGAAAACCCTCCAATTGATTGATATAAATACTATCAATGGAAAATACACATGGAATAATAGAAGAGGAGGCAGCAGGCAGATAGCCTCCAGATTGGACAGGTTCTTAGCAACAGAACACTTCCTTGGGAAAGATATTTTCTACGAAGCAACGATCTTACCATGCCAAGGATCGGATCACTGGCCAATAAAACTTGAAGTTTCCATGAACAATCAAAACCAGCACAAACCTTTCAAGTTTGAAGCCTTCTGGCTAAGAGATCCAATACTCATAGAAAAGATGGAAACCCGGTGGCAGAATAGTGAAGTAGAAATTCAAGGTAAGAATAAGATGAAAACACTCCAATTGAGACTCAAGGAGCTGCAAAGAAAACTTAAGACTTGGAACAAAGAAGAATTCGGCAACATCCATAAAGACAAGGAACAACTCCAAATAGTAATGAAAAGGATATGACAAAAAATAATAGAAGAAGGAAGAACAGAGGAGCTGGCGCAGGAAGAAGGAGAGGTGCTAATTAGACTGGAGGAAAGAAGAAAGCAGGAGGAAATCCTATGGCGACAAAATTCAAGAGTTCAGTGGTTAAAAGAGGGTGAACATAATACAAAATTCTTCCATCGAGTGATGTAGCAACACAGGGAGCATAACTGAATTTTCTCCCTAAAAAATAAACAAGGTAATAGGATAATCTAGAAAGAGGAAATGGAAAATCTCCTAATCCAACATGTCAAGGGCATATTGATAGAGCCGCAAAGTAACATAGATGATGAGATAGCAAAGATAATACAATACATCCCAAAAAAGGTAAACAGGGATCAAAACCTAGCTCTTCTAATAATTACCGAGAATGAGGTCGAGGAAGTAGTCAAGTCAATGGCTAAAAACAAAGCCCCTGGCCCGGATGGTTTTATAGCAGAATTCTTTCAAGCAACTTGGATTTTCATGAAAAAAGATATTGTTAACATAGTAGAAGAATCAAGAAGTCATAAAAGAATGCACCCCACATGGAATTCTACCTTTCTGGCATTAATACTAAAAGTAGATCAGGCTGAAGAACCCCATAGCTTCAGACCAATAGCTCTTTGCAATGTAATCTATAAAATTGTGGCCACCATAATGGTAAAAATATTACAACCTCTACTCCCAAAATTGATAGCAAAAGAACAAACATGATTTATGAAAGGGAGACAGATTGTGGATGGGATTGTAGTTGCACAAGAGGTGATTCACTCCCTAAAGAAGACTGGAAATAAAGGAATGATGGTTAAACTTGACCTAGCAAAGGCCTATGATAAACTTAGTTGGCAATATCTACAAGAAATCGTACAAGCCTACGGATTTGACGATAGATGGATAGCATGGATAATGTCCATGATATCCACACCAAGCATGTCAATCCTGCTTAACGAGACCCCTACTAACACCTTTAAGCCATCCCGCCTAAGAGAGGGAGACCCTCTCTCACCATTCCTGTTCATTTTAGCCGCAGACGGTTTAGGTCGTTTAATCAATGCCAAAGTAAGCATAGGAGAGTTCAAAGGGCTAAGATTATGGGGGGATGACTTAACTATTACACATCAACAATTTGTGAATGATGTAGTGATGTATAGCCAAGCAAACCTCAAGGAAGCCAAAAAACTAGGGGAGATCCTTTTAGAATTTACAAAAGCTTCAGGAAGAGAGGTGAATAAAGAAAAAACTAAAATCTTCTTCTTCAACATGCCAAGAGTGAGCCAAGCCTTCCTAGCAAGAACAATGGGGTTCAAAATTGGGTAGTTTCCAACAAAATACTTAGGAGTACAATTGATTGATCAACAGTACAAAGTAGCGAATTGGCAAGGTTTGATAAGGAAAATTCAAAAAAGAATGGACAATTGGACATTCAAATTGCTCAATACACTGAGCCGCCTCATACTCCTGAAATCAGTCCTTCAAGCTATGCCAGTCTATCAGATGGCTAGTCAAGCTAAGACCATATGCCAGAAAATGGTGCAAATCTTCAAAAAAATTATGTGGAAAGGGGCAAACAAATAAAAAAAATGGGCTCTACTTTCGTGGACATGGTTAAGCAAGTTTGTCTCAGAGGGAGGTCTAGGACTAAGAGACTCTTATGTTTTAAACCAAGTCATGGGGGAAAATTATGGTGGAGATGGATTCAAGGAGGGAATGACCAATGGAAAATGCTCTGGGAACATAAATATGAGATAGCAAGGACTCTAGAAGGTAAACTCTAAACCCTGTTAGAAAGGAAAGGCTCAACAATTTGGAACCTGGCAAGTAGGAACAGAGCCTTGATAAGAGACAACAGCTTCTGGGAAATTCATGAGGGAGGAAAAGCAGATTTTTGACAGGAAGCGTGGCAACAAAGAGGAACCATAATTCAAGAACCCCAGCTACACGAAATCCAACAATACAAAACCAAAATAGTGGAAGACACAGTAAGAAATTATTGGGTAGTTGAACAAAATAGTTATTGGAGAAAATGGGAGATGAAGAGTGACTGGCCTGAAGTCCTAGAAACTGATCAATGGACGACCTAGCAAAAAGAATTGGCAACCAAGAAAATAGCAATTAAAGAAGGACCAAATATAATAAGGTGGGGCAAACGCATAAAAGGCATGTTCACAATCTCATAAGGCTACCATATGAAAACAGGAGGAGCTAGAAACGTGGACATAAAAAAATGGAAAAGAATTTGGCAGTTAAAAACCTGGTCAAAAGTGGCATTTTTACCTGGACAGTGCTATATGGGCAAGCCTTGACTTGGGATCAATTAAGAAGGAAAGGGACACATGGGCCTTCACAATGTGATTTATGCCAAAACTAAGAAGAAACCATGGAGAACGTCATAAATTCCTACAATGTAAGTGATAACCTTTGGAAAAATCACCAACAACTTTTTGAGATTACAAAACGAAATTTAGGGAGCATCAAAATAACAATAGAGAAGTGGAGCAGCAAGCCGTACCACAACACAATCCTAAACCATTCTTGGAACCTGTCAATCAGGTTTCTCTTGTGGAACCTTTGGAAAACATGAAACAAGGTAATATTCAGCGAAGAAAAAAAAGACAAAGGGGAAATCTCGAACCAAATCATGAAAAACATAAGAGAAACAATCATCCTGGGAAATTAGAAAGAGGAAGACTAGAAGACGGAAGGAAAAGAAACCAACATCATGAACCAAATGGAAATCAAAGCAAAAAAATCAAGCAGCATAGGGAAGGGACATGATGCAGGAAAGGCAGGAGCCGACGAAAGATACAGGGACCCTCCACAAGGATTCATAAAACTAAACTTCGATGGGGCAGCCAAAGGCAACCCAGGGGAGGCGAGTATTGGAGGGATATTCAGAGATGAGGAAGGAAAGATCAAATGGGCATATGCAATGGACTACGACATTGGAACAAACAATGAAGCAAAATACCACGCACTAAACAAGGGACTGGAGATAGAAGGTGATTCCATGCTGGTCATAGAAACCTTAAAACAACTACAGTAGGGAAGACTAGTGGAAAAACTAAGCAAAAAGTTGAGGACAATGTGGGAATAAGAGACGTTAAAAAGCAACTTCAGTGGCTGGCATACACCATCTCGTCCTATGTGAAAAGGAAAGGAAATGCGCCGGCAGACCTCCTTGCAAAATGGGGATGTTGAAATAGAGAGCAACAGTTAGACGCGGGAGAAGAAGAGCTTAGCCAGAATGAGGAAATGAACCAAATGATACAAGCAGTCGAAGCAAATAGGCGACATCTAGAGAATTCAGGTGACACTGATGGGAGGGTAGAAGGACGAGGGTAGGTGCAGGCAGGTCAGATTAGATCACCCATGGGACAACAAAGGACGGAAGAAAAGACAGAGAGGACTTGGATGATGGAAGAGGGAAGAGAAAGGACTAACCCGAGAAGCGTGGGGGCAGAAATGGAAAGGGGTGGGAGAAGGGAGAACAGGACAGCAAGACCGAGAAGGGACAGCAAGGGGAAGCCAGATGGCAATACGGAGTGAGAAAATCGACGACAAGAGTAGTCAGGAAAAGAAAAACATTAATGAAGCACGGAGGACAAGAGATTTGGGCAGCATCCCAAGGAAAGTGGGACGGAAAGCGAGCCAAGGATGGGGGAAAGATAGAGGTAACTTTAAGACAGGGGAATTTTAAAAGAGTAGAGTTTGAGGGTGTTATCACTCAGGTTGTCCCTAGGCTCCTAATAGAGATACGGCCGAGGTAACCACAAACCAATCTTCTGATTGTAGGTTCTAGCCCACCTGCAATCGGAGAGGGCTCTCTCCTTTTGATTCAACCTTAGTTGATGATTTTAGGCTAGATTTCTGACTTCAAGGGAATGTTGATTATGGTTGGAAAGAAGGTAGGATTCTCGATCAAATAGGCACGGTAAGGTGTGATAAGTTTTGAATCAATGGGCATGGAGTCACAGATTGAGGCGTGCGAGCGTTTTCTTGGTCACAAGGGGATACGGAGCGGGATAGCCACACAGGATACAATTCTCTGTCTGCTGAAAGTACGGAGTGAACATCAGGGATGAAAGGCAAAAGAGAATCATTCCATCATGCTGACAAAGAGGAGAAGTGGAAGAGTGGGATCCCGGAGCAGTTAAGAATTCCTAAGACACACACTCATATATGAAGAAACAGCGTAAACCAGATCATTTAAGAATACAAGCTCATAACTATTTCTGAAGAAAACATTGAAAAACGCAGAAATTGAACTTAAGGTGTAATGAAACAAATCTTAAGTTATTCTTTTTTCCTGCAATTTAGGAAGGTGGAAAGGCGGTAAAAAACATAAAATTTAACAGAGGAGAGGAACACTTATTGGATCATGTAGAAGCACAGGAATTCCGTAATCATTCCTCGACCAAGAGAAAACATCAAGTACTTTTGCAATCCATGCTTTCAGCAATCTTTCATTATGGAAATTATAACAGTTACAGTGCAAGTCTCTGCTTGGAGACAATGCTGGAAAGAAGACTGACCAACAACTACTACCAACCAACCAACCCCTCACAACATTGCTCAGGGTGGTATTTATAAGCATAATATAGGAAAGACATCATTACAAGTGACCTAGACAGGTCTGCTAGAAAATCTCTTCAAAATTCTAAGTGTTGCTAGAATTAAATGCAAGTAAATCTTTTGGCTGCCCTGGGGGCAGCTGGATCGAAACAGGTGACGAGGTGGCCCTTGGGGGCTAGATACGGTGCTGCTGGAATGATTGTGCTTCGGAAACTGCAGTTCGGCTCTGGTGTGAATTAAATGCGCAATAATTATGATTTGAGAGCTTCAAGTGGTTTCGCCCTCTTTCTATGAATCTGCTGGAAGATATTAAATTTTCTCCTGCTTCGGGCCGCTCCTCAAGATTTTCACTGATATTCTTTGCTGCTACATTGATGGCTTCCGCCGTCGACTGATACTCTTTGACACGCTTGAAGCTTGATGACTTGATTTGATACACTTTAAATTCCGTCATTGATCTGCTGCTGTCTTTAAACAGGATCATTTTGGCACGATCGGGCGATTTCGGGCTTTTCGGCGCGCAATGGGCTAATAAATCAGAAGATTCCTCGAAATGGCCTATTTCTCGTAGCGAAGTGCCTTTGCGCTAATCGCGCATTGAAAACTGCCTCTGTTTCTTGTTCTGGAGCTTTGAAGTGCGATTTTTCTTCCTGCGCGAAGTTTCGGCTTTCTCGCTTCTGATGTCAGCATGACGTCGGCTGTACGGCAGATGATGTCAGCTGTGGTGGGTCCCTGGTATAGAGCGACGTGGTGAGGTGCTCATACTGGAGGTAATGCGATGAAGAAACTCCCATGCGATCACAGTATCGCATCGGCGGGGAACGGAGGGTGCTTGAGTTGGACATTCAGCGCTTGCGACTGCCGACCGCCGATATCACAATATCGCGTCGGGTCGTGATGGATGGGTGATAACTTGTATGGAGATGAAAGCGTGATGCCGCGATGCGATCTGGCTTTAAGGTTCTATGAAGTGTAAGTTTTGGGAGGAAAGAGCAAGTGAGTGGGTGCAAAGGGCATTTGAAGTTTCGGAAGGGGTCCGATTACCTCAGAGGGATTTCATACTTTGGAAAGAGTCCATTGTATCTGGGAGATGGTTTTGGAGGTCAAGGGTTCTTGCTAAGTTTCAGATAAACTGAGCAATTCCCGGGGGTACTTATGGTTATTTTTCAACCAGGAGGAGGGATATTACATAGGGGGATTTTACATAATATTAATAAGGGGATGGGAAAAATAGGGAGCTAAATAATAATGTTAGTGGTTAATATGGAAAGCGCTAAGCTCAGGAGACCCTAGGCTATTACAAGGGGGTAGAACCATGCTTAAGAGAAAGTATGGAACAACTTTGAGTAATGCAGATCTTTACTCAAGCCAGTGTCATGAAGATGACGGAACTTAAGAGGTGTCAAGCAGATCTTGACCTCTTTTGGGGAAGTTAGTTAATGATTGGGGAAAGCAGTGAAGGGGAGTTAGTTATACCTCTTTTGAGCTTCTTGCATACAAATTCTTGCTGATTGTGTCCTGAATGATATGACACCTGAAAACCTGGAACTGGTCAGCAATTAGGATTCAACAACCTCAGAACTACCTACCCAGCCTACTTACCTAGCATTTTTTCTTCTTTTGTTTGGGGGTGCACTTAGACTTGCAAACCCATCATTCATTTTTCTTTTGATGCTTTCCTATCTACATACTACCCTTATTTCTTCAGGGCCCAGATTAAGCTGTTGGGCTCCTCTGCTTCTCTACCTATCTAAGAATCTGCGAAGATTAAACTGTTTGGACAGATTTACATTCTCTATTTTTTAAAACATGAAATTTAAACCTAGGGAGACCAAGATTAAATTGTTTGGACCTCCCTTTAACCGAAAAATGGTGATACCGGGATAACTTTACAAAATTTGGAAGGCAATTGAATGAACTTGAGGTAGCCTTCTTCACTTGGAGACTGTTAAGCAAATATGGAGCATTGCAGCAGGCAAAGTACAACATATTTGGCCTGTAAAATGTTAGTCATGAAATATGAATAACCTGCTGTAGCAAGAAGCTAACAGTACCCAACCTCTTTGATTAGACCTTGGTACGGGAGCCCCGATGCAATACTAGTTGAGTGGGTAGAGATAGATGTGGATGGAGCAGCAGAGGAAGCTTCAACATCATAGGGTGTTTCTAGCCCAATATGGAGGTCAGTTGGGAGATCAGTTACTTACTTCTCAGTAACTAAGTTGCAGTGTATCATTGGGAAGCACGATGCAACATGATGAGAGGAGGTGCAGTGCAGATGCATGCTGGGAGATAGGACTAGTAGCAATACAAATGTAGCAGCAGGAATTAGTGTGATTGATGTAGTCAAAGATCAAAGTGATAGAGGTTAGAGCAGTCAGATACTGAAGAGGATAGAGGTGTAGAGTTTTTAGTCAACAGTGGCCATAACAGTCAAAGACTTTGATGACAAAGGCATCATTCTAATTCAAGTTGGATATTTTTTTATTTCGAGAGTTGCTGGAACAACAACACTAGGGAGAGGTATTGCATGCAGAAAATTCGAAAGGTTCAGGATCAGGTTCGAGTTGAATGCCTTTCTTGTTGAGACGGAGTGTTGAAAATGGCAACAAGAAATGCTAAAAATAGAAATTCTATAAATAGGATTTCAGGCACCAGTGTTGGATATAGCAACAAGGAATGATAAAATAGAAATGCTAAAAGCAGCATTGCTATAAATAGCATTTCGAGATAGATTCCAATTTCAGTTAGTCCCTGAACTAAAATTGAGAAGTAAAATTCGAATTTGATCTTAGTAGCTGTTTGTAAAATAATTAATTAATTCGTCTTGAGTTAATTAGTTGTAGAAAATCAAACATCAAGTCTATGTGAAGACATGCAATAGTTTCTCCATTGGTTGAGGAAGTTATCCCTTGATTAAAGGAGATCGGGATGAGTTTTACTTTGATTTGTAATTAGTTAGCTTAGTTAACTGAGTTAAGTCTAGTTAGATTAGTTCCAATAGTTCGTGGAACTGATTGTGAATTCAGTTAGTTAATGCATGCATGCATGTAACTGCTGCACTTTAGATAACTGAATATTCTTTCATAGATAACTCGTGCATGTCAATTTAGTCAAAGACCCGGTTGAGATCAGAGGAAGGGACAATCTACTATCAGTTACAGGAATATTCCATGGAGGATATCCCTTGCATGTAGAACGAATTCATTCCTTGGAGATTGTGCCATTACTTTTTGGTTTCGTGAGTGTGTGATGAGGCCAATTCACACAAGTGGCAACATTGGACCCCGAGGAAAACTGCACAAGGAAATAAGAGGCTTGGAGGGCTAAGGGAAGGCATATCTTGTGTCTATTCAGCCTGTGAGTTGTATTGTTCGTTTGTACTAAGAACAGGATAGCTTATGAGTTGATGCAGGAGCGTTCATCCCAAGGGAAATGATTGTAAATAATAGACATAGGGGGTCATGCATTTTAGCGAATAGTTTTCCTAAGTTCCAAGTTAATGCAATATTTAGGCTTTTAACTTTGATTTAATTAGATGCACTCAAAACAAATAAATGAGAACATGAGTAGTTCCATGATCCTAGGAGCAAGGGAGAGCTTTTAGGCATAAAAGGAAGAATAGATGTGGACCATTGAGAAAAACAGGGGGCTTTTCTGTTTTAAAACAGAGAAAAGCTAGAGTGGATAAAATCTACCACATATATATGCATGCATGTAGAGCTTTAGGGCTTTTGTTGGAGGGGTGATCAGATCCTCCAACGATCCAATCCAATGCATTATTATAAAAAAGTGAGCCTGCGCGTTGAATAGGAGGAGGCCACAAATGTTGAGAATCAGGCCTGTGTATGTGTGTGAGCGAGATTGAGGAGTCTCAAATGTAATCTCTATCTTTTATATTAATATATGCAGAGTTTTACTGAATATGTCAGAATGTATGGAATGCGTGTTTTAATTGTTGATTAATTATAGTTTGAACTTGTAGGCTCTGTAATGAATTGCAAGCTGAGTTCTGAAGTAGGCGAAGGCGTAATATTCAGAAGAATCGAAGGCATCATTGAATCCAGTTGGAACAACAGGGCGAAGCTCTGGATAGACAGCAAGCTGAGAGCTCGAAGACCTAAGCTCAGAATCAAAGTGGCACAACAAAGTAGTGAAGCAACAAAACCTTCAGAAGAACCAAATCATCGAAGAACAGAAGAAACATCGTAAATTTTTTAAGTAAAAGGAATTGCAGAGAAGCAAAGTATTGACACTCAGCAGCCATTGGATTAGTTAGATTAATGGCTGAGATCATGTCACATCGGCGAAGAACCTTTTCAAATTATCGGAATGAGCCTTGGTGTTTTTCTAAGAGTGAACAACGATTAATTGTGGACTGTTGGATCGTGGCCAGATCAATTGTCACGATTAAATCGCATATCAGTGATCAGAAGTGCCAAGGGTTAGTAGTTGGGAATATCGCGATATCCTCAATAGTGACATATCAGAAATCAGAGGTTCAAAGATCAGAAATTGGGGAAGTGGCAGTGGAAGTGTTTTGGGGTGATAAGTTATGGACCCGATGACAATCATAGTCATAGATCTATAGTTTTTGAAATCCGAAGTATGCGGTTCAAAGGGAAATTTCCTTTGTATTCACATATATTATAATTCCTAATAGTTATATGGCACATGCCTTTTAACACTAAGCATATGTTAATCAACCCGATACTGGAGATCAGAGTCGGAGAAGGGATGTGGCATATGTCCTAAGACTGTGGAAGTCCTGATAGCCGATAGTGATTGTGGTAGAGGTTTCAACCTAGAAATATGTGTTGAACCATAAAGAAACCAGCAAATGTGTTTGGGAGTATTTCCCTTTGTAATGGGATATAAAGTGGAAAAGCGCTGATAGTGTTTTGGGTTAATATATGTGTAACCAAAGCATATAGTAAGGTTATATAGATATGTGAACTGTGGTTTTGAAGGGTTCATAATATAAACCCGATAGAGGTTTTAGGTGGGGTGATTGAAGTTCTGATTCAAAGGAACTTATAAGAGGGCTACTTGACCATTTATGGTCTATAAATTTGAATCCTTCATTGAGTTAAATATCCTGGGACAATTGTGGATGAATTATTGTTGTTAATGCATGTTGTGGGTATGTGCAGGTGGTAGCCCTGCACCATTAGTGGTATCAGAGCAGATTTGTAATATGTAAAAGGAGAACTTTTGAAGTTCTTGGAAGGCTATAGCATTCCAGTAGAGGCTTGGAGTAAGCAGGAACAGGGGATTCCTTGAAGGAGAAAGAAAGATGGCTTAGTGAAAGTTCTGAAGGAAAGAGGACTTGGAAACCAACCAGAGTTCAATCCATTCAAAGTACAGGAGAATGGGTGAAGCAAGATCACACTGAAATCTTAAAGGTATGTTCTGTTTTAAATTAAGAATGTGTGTTTTTATACTAATACATAGGTGACAACAAGAGAAGATATGAGAAGAACAAGTGAGTTCTTAAAGACAGTTTAAGGAGAATACTCTAACGGAGAAGTGGCAGTGAACCTAAAGAATCCAACAAGAGATTGTATGAGAGAACAGATGAAGTTCTCTCAAGATAAAGTGAGAGATTGCAGAAGCCTAGAAGGAGCAAAGGTGTTGCTCAAGAAGAGATTTGAAATAGAGGACCCTTGCTTACCAAAATACTAAGTTAGGAGAGCTTAATGAGGTAAGATTGCAGCCAGGAGAACCACCTGTTACAGAGGCTTGCTGCAAAAGAGCTCATGAAGAAAGAAGAGAAGAAGATGACTACTAATAGTCATAGGAGAGGTTCAGAGAGAAGCCGCAGCAGAAGATATGAGAAGAAGGATGCCAAGGCAAATGGCAAGAAGATGAGTCAAGAGGAAATTGACAAAGAGGTTGCTGAATTAAAAGAACAACTCAATGCATTAAGGAGAATGCTTGAGGAAGGCCAGAGACTAGGTTGGGTCTTGATGAAGAAGCCAGTAGAATGGCATGAGATGCAGAGAAGGCTTCAGCAAAAGAAAGTCAAGCGGTTGAAAGGAAAACTCAAGGAAGTTGAGTTAGAAATGGAAGAATCCATTTGTGAACCAGAACAAGGAGAATTTTTGGGAGATAGTGAAGATGAAGACTTCAAGACTGAAACTTCAAGAAAGGCCAAAGAGTCACATGGTTTTAAATCTGACAATTTCTGTATGTTTGGAGGTGAAGGACAATTGGCTGATATTGTCATGAAGAAGGAAAAAGACCAGCAGAATCAAAATTCTGTTCTGGAAGAAGATGAGGTAGATAGATCTCATATATAGCTGGTGGAAGATGTCAAGCAACTAAGTGAAGGGCTTGAGTAGATTGAAGAAGAAATCATCGAAGAATTTCTGAATCATATGAATGATTTAGAACAACAAGGAGACATGATGGCTGAACCATCAGGTGATACCATAGGGTCTTATATTTTTAAAACTAATAGTTTCTGTATGATGGCAGATATTGCAGGAGAAAAACAACTATTTGAAGATATCTTCAAAGGAGATAAATAGTAAGGATTGAAGACAAACTTGAAGAAGAGACTTTGTTAGCTGAAAACATAGTAAACGATCATCAATTCACTCTGATGATAGGCACAATAGAAGTAGCCATGGAAGCTGTTGAGACAGTCAGTGAAGAATAAGAACATCTACTGAAAGATGTTAAGAAAGAGGAAGTCTATGCAAAAGACTTAGCAAAGGAAGAAGAAACACTAACAAAGGAGTGTTTCGAAAAGGATGAGCAATCTTTTGAAACTGTCAGAAGTATGGAGAAGTATCTTTGAGAAGATAAAAACTCTAAGATAAAGGAGGATGAGGAATGTCTCTTAAATGAGAGAAACAATGACTTATTGCAACAAAAAATAATTAGGATTGGAAGTGAAGATGAAATACTTGCAAAATGTCATGAAGAAATTGCATTTCTGGAATATTGGCTTGAGAATTCAGAGTATGACAGTATGATTTTAGAAGAAGGAGTTCACTACAATGGACAAGAGTAGGAAGACATCATTAAAACAGATTGTGTGGAATAGAGACTAATGGATAGTCTCATGAATTCTGCTGAGAATTCGAATCAACATACTGATATGATGACAGAGGAAGAGGATATAGAGCAACAAATTGAAATGTTGCCAACAAAAGAAGAGGCACCAAGGCCTTATCTTTTTAATTTTAACAAGTGCTTTGTGAATGCAAGTTTTGTTGCAATTTCTAGAGGAGATTTGGCATAGGTGAGTAGCCAAGTAAATATGAAAGAAGAAGACTTCATGGAAGAATTCAATCCATCGAACAAAGATGTTAATTTGCTCGAAAAAGTGCTGAGAAGTGATGATCCAATCATGAAAGAGGGTAAGGATGATAGGGAGGAAAAAAGTAAAACATGAGTCAGTAAAGAAAGAGCAAAAGAATGAAGCAAGTAAAAGAAAAGTCAGCATAGAAGATAGCAACAATAACCTGAAACAAAGAGAAGAATGCAAAAGTAAGAAGCAGAAGATGGACCAGCCCAAAGATATGTTGGATGTAGAAATTGAAGAAATATGGTAGTAGATGATGAAGTAATTCAAATGGAGGAAAATGGTAACAGTAGCAAGAAAGATCAATCAGAAGTTGAACTTGATTGACAGGAAGAAGAAAATGGAGCAAAAGGTAGCAAAAGTGCAGTGGTAGGAAAGGAATAAAGCATCTGGACAATTACAGAACAAAGTGTGGGATCTAAGAAGACAAAAACCAGAAGACACATGATGAGGAGATCATGAATATTTTCTACTTTGGGAGTCTGATGCAGGAGCATTTAGCCCAAGAAAAATCATTGTAAATAATAGACATAGGGGGTCATGCAGTTTAGGGAATAGTTTTCCTAAGCTCCAAGTTAATGCAATATTTAGGCTTTTAAGCGTGACTTAATTAGATGCTCTCAAAACAAATAAATGAGAACATATAGTTTCATGATCCTAGGAGCAAGGGAGAGCTTTTAGGCCTAAACGGGAGAATAGATGTGGACCATTGAGAAAAACACGGGGCTTTTCTATTTTAAAATAGAGAAAAGCTAGAGTGGGTAAAGTTTGCCACATATATATGCATGCATGTAGAGATTTAGTGCTTTTGTTGGAGGGGTGATCGGATCCTCCAATGATCTAATCCAATGTATTCTTATAAATAAGTGAACCTGCGAGTTCAATAGGAGGAGGCCAGAAATGTGGAGAATCAGGCCTGTGTATCTGTGTGAGTGAGACCGAGGAGTCTCGAATGTAATCTCTGTCTTTTACATTAATATATGCAGACTTTTCCTGACTATGTCAAAATGTATGGAATGCATGTTTTATGTGTTGATTAATTATAGTTTGAACTCATAGTCTTTTTAATGAATTGTAGGATGAGTTCTGAAGTACGCAGAGGCATAATATCATTCAAAAGAATTGAAGGGATCATTGAATCCAATTGGAGCAACAGAGCAAAACTCTAGAGAGCCAAAAAGCTGAGAGCTTGAATAACTAAGCTCAGAATCAGAGTGGCACAGAAAAGCAGTGAAGGAAAAGAACCTTCAGAAGAACCAAATCACCGAATAATGGAAGAAGCAATATAAATTTTCTAAGTAAAAGGAATTGCAGAGAAGCGAAGTATTGACACTCAATGGCCATTGGATTAGTTAGATCAACGACTAAGATCATGTTGCATCGGCGGAGAACCTTTTTAAATTATCGAAATGAGTCTTGGAGGTTTGCTAAGAGCAAACAATTATTAATCGTGGATTGTTGGATCATGGCCAGATCAATGGTCACGATTAAATCGCATATCGATGATCGGAAGTGCCAAGGGTCAGCAGTTGGAAATATCACGATATCACTAATAGGGATATATCGACGATGAGAGGTTCAGAGATCGGGAATTGGGGAAGTCGTAGGGGAAGCGTTATGGAGTGATAAGTTGTGGATCTGACGACAATCATAGTTGTGGATCTATAGTTTTTGAAATCTGGAGTATGCAGTTTGGAGGGATGTTTCCATTGTCTTCCCATATATTATAATTCCCGATAGTTATATGGCGTGGGCCTTTTAATGCCAAGCATATGTTAATCAACCTGATAGTGGATATCGAAGTCAGATAAAGGATGGGGCATATGTGGTAAGATTGTGGAAGTCCCGATAGCTGCTAGTGATTGCGATAAAGGTTTGAACCTTGAAATATGTGCTAAACCGTAAAGAAAGCGGAAAATGTGTTTGGGAGGATTTCCCTTTGTAATGGGATATAAAGTGGAAAAGTGTCGATAGTGTTTTGGGTTAACATATGTGTAACCAGAGCATATAGTAAGGTTACATATATATCTGAATTGTGGTTCTGAAGGGTTCATAATAAAAACCCGATAGAGGTTTTAGGTGGGCTGATTGAAGTTCCGATTCTAAGGAAATCATAAGAGGGCCACTTGACCATTTATGGTCTGTAGATTTGACTCCTTCATTGAGTTAAATATCCTGGAACAATTGTGGATGCATTTTTGTTGTTAATGCATGCTGCGGGTATGTGCGGGTAGTAGCCCTGCACCATGAGATGATTCTTGTGTAATGTGAACATATTTCCACTTGTATGATAATACAAAGTTCGGGGTTTTTAGCTTAGGCTTTCCCCAGAGTATTCTTTTGTATTCATGTGTGATTGATTTCTCTTCATCTGTTATATGTGTTCTATTTAATATTTCTCATAATCGATGAGGCTTCCGCAAGTTTGTTGTAGAAGTAGATCTTGTATTTTTCTTTAGTATATTGCATAATCTATTGATCTACATTGAGAATTTCTACACTAGAAAGTGCCATAATATCAAGCTAACAATTGGGGAATTTGTATTGAATAATCCAGTGCTTTCCATTATAGTGGGTGGTGTTGATGTTGTACTAGGAGTACAATGGTTACAATGGTTACAATCTTTCAGGATGATAGATTTGAATTTTCAAGAACTTTTCTTGATTTTTTTTTGGGAATGAAAGGATGTTGAATTAATGTTTTATCACAGGGAAACCAGGAAATATAATCATCTCTAATGGAATGACAAAGCTTCTAAAGAAATAAAAATAGGGCATAATTTCACAATTATGATCACTAGAGGTTCAAACATTGAGATCATCTATTTCTCTAGATCTCCAAAAATCCTTGCACAATAATTCCAAGGTATTTGAGAGCCCCAAATGACTCCCACATATTCCTGATCATGATCGTGCTATTCATTTGATTACAAGAAGTGTTCCTCCAAACAACAGGCCTAACATATATCATTATGCCCAAAAGAGTGAATTGAACGTATGGTTTTTGAAATGTTAGAGGCTTGTATATTTCAACCTAGTCAAAGTTCTCTCTCTAATCTATTAGCATTGGCACACTAGAAGGATGGATCATGGTGTATGTGTCTAAATTATAGAGAGCTCAACAAGTTCATTATTATAGATAAATTTCCCCATTCATGTCATTGAAGAATTGTTGCATGAATTACATGGAGAAATTTACTTCAGCAAGTTGGATCCTCATTCAGGATATCATCAAATTAGAAAGAATATTGAACACATTCTGAAAACAACATTCAGAACTCGTGAGGTTCATTATGAATTTTTGGTCATGCCTTTTGGCCTTCCTAGTGCATCTTCCACATTTCAATGTTTGATGAATTACATTTTCAAACCCTTCCTTAGAAAATTTGTGTTAGTATTTTTTAAAGATATACTAATCTAGAACAAGTCTTGGAAGGATCATGTTCAACATGTTAACAGGGTGCTCAAACTATTGGAGGAGGAAAAATTATATGCAAAAACCTCAAAATGTTTCTTTGGAGTGTAGGAGGTGGAATATTTGGGTCACACTAAATCTCATGAGCGTGGTAAGGTAGACCCTAAAAAATAAAGCCATTAAGGAAGGGAAAATCCCCACAACCATAAATCATCTTCCAGGATTTCTTAGGTTGATAGGGTGTTATTGAAAGTTTGTTAAGAATTATAGGAGAATAGCAGAGCCTCTAGCATCATTACTGAAAAAAGATACATTTTCTTGGACTGTAGAAGGAACGAAGTCCTTTTAACATATTAAAGAGGCAATGTGGCAAGCACCGGTCTTAGCTACGCCTAACTTGACAAAAAAAATTATTTTGGAATGGTGATGCCTCAAGAAATGAAATTGGTGTTGTTTTAATGCAATAGGAAGACCCATTACTCTTGAAAGTCATCCAATAAAAGGAAAGTATTTACAAAAAACTATTTATGAGAAGGAAATTTTGGCAATATTACATGCACTAAATCAATGGCGACCTTACCTAATGGGAAGACACTTTAACGTAAAAATAGATCATGATAGTCTTAAATACTTTTTGGAACAAATATTATCTTTAGAATAGCAGCAAAAATGGGTGACAAAGATGTTGGATTATGACTTTGACATCATCTACAAAAAAGGGAAGAAAAATGTTGTTGTAAATGCACTCTCAAGAAAGGATGAGGATGTGGAAGCGTTTCTTTGTTCCATTGCTATTATCCAACATGAGTGGATAACCAAACTAATGGATGAATGGAAGAATGATGAAGAGATGTGGTCACTCATTCAAAATTTGTAATAAGATCCCAGTAGATTTGATACATTTAGTTGGAAAAATGCTTCATTATTGTACACAGATCACTTATATATTTGTAAGAATTCCCAACTCAAACAAAATATTCTTTTGGAATTGCTCACTTCTCCCTTAGGAGGACACCCAATAGATTTAAAAACTTACCATAGGGTTAATAAGTTTTTTTTTTGGATGACCTTAAATATGATATTCAAAATTTCGTAGATGAATTTTTTGTTTTCTAACAAAATAAAGTTGAGACAATTAAGACCCTGATTTTGTTACCACCTTTGGCCATTCCAAGTCAGTGTTGGGAGGAGGTTCAATGGATTTTATTACAGGTTTACCCAATCCTAAAGGAAATAGTGTTTCCATGGTGGTAGTTGATAGAACTACCAAGTATGCACACTTTTGCGAATTATCTCATCCTTTTAAATCCAATACATTTTCTACTACATTTATGGAAATAATTCGATAGCTTCGTGGAAACCAAAGATTATAGTAAGTGACAAAGATCCCATTTTCACTGGAAGTTTTTGGTTGGAATTATTTTATTTTCTTGGTACTCAATTAGCTAATAGCTCACCTTATCATCCTCAATATGATGGACAAACTGAGATAGTGAAAAGATGTTTGGAAGGATATCTTTGTTGCTTTTTTTCTGATAAAAAACACAATGGGTCAAGTTGTTACCTCTAGCTAAATGGCAGTATAACAATTCCTTCCATACTACAGTAAAAATGACCCCATTTATGGCACTTCATAGATATCTTTTTTTTTTTTGAAAGTCAGAGTATTATATTATATAACAAAATAAAGTACAAAACATCTACCGTGGCAGATCATGAGCAGGGAAGAGCTAACCACCATGACTAAATTGCCTGAAGCACACCACGCAGGGCAGCTCTGGCTGATCTTATTCTTAAACTTCGAAGCTGCCGATACATTACAGACCGAGACATTGACAGAGGTATTCCAAGAAAAGGCCAAAAAGGACTGAGAACACATAGAAAGGGCCACAAAGAGCAGAAGAAACAGGAGCCAAGGTTAGATGAACTTGCCCATCTGACCGATGATGTCCAGGCCCATCTATGCGAAATGGGTGTCCACCCTCGCTTGCATTGCTGCCATCGAATTTTCACCCTGCTCAGTCGCAGTGGTGGGCTGAGGGGTACCAGGGCCATGGTTGATAGTGTCTTTCAGCAGCTAAATTAACAGAGTAAGCTTGCGGTCGATGATATGAATGGCATCCTGCACCTTGGTAATGCGGCTGTCCAGCGAATTGTTGTAGTCGAGGATCTTGGCCATCTGTGCTTCCGTCAGGTTCACTTTGGTAACCACGTTCTGCCTCTCACTTTCAACTGAGTCCAGCGCTTTGGCAATGAGCATTTTTGTGCGCCAACTCTCTGCTCTGGTCCTCGCAAACTGAGTGGCCCTCTTAGAAGGGGTGCCCGGATCTTTCATCCAGTCTACTTCCGCAGCAATATCCTCCTCCGTGCGTCCTTTCTCTTCCTGCTTGACCTTGGCTTCCAGCTCCGCCACCTTGCGCTTGTGCTTGGCAGTAGCTCGGGTTTCATACCCTCTCTGTGCCTCAGAGAGGTCCTGATTAGCTGCAGCGTAGCGACTACCACCCGCGTCCATGATTGTCTCTCTATACTTTCTCCCACTGCAGCAATTATCGATGACAAACTTGTTCTTTACCCTTTCTGGATAGGTTGTGGGAAAAACAAGGGCTAGAATTCTTATTTTATAGCTGCTCCGAATTTGAAATTGCCTGAGGATGGCCTTTGTCCTGCTCAAGATTGGGGTACAGATGCCATAAATAGGAGTTAGGTTTGCACAGGCGAGGCCATTGTAGGCTAGATCATAGAGGCAGTGGCTGCTCATGACTTGATTAACTTTATGCCAAGTGTGCTGTACGATAGATCGATTGTTATGGTTATTGGATGTGGCGGATGTGCTCTATTTCTCAGCATGACGGTCCCTCCTGTGCTGAGCTTCGATCCACTCAACTTCTTTATGGGTTGACATAAATGCTGTAGGTGCCTTGCCATGCGAGTACCTGCCAAATGTTCTGATTTGGACATTGCTGATGTAGTTGGTTCGATAAATTGATCTATAATGATCGTTCTTTGTGCTGGCGTGCCGCCGCCAGGAAATCCCCTGTCCTAGTCGTCCTGTCATTCCATTGTTGTGGTGATGATTACTGTTGATGCCGATACTCTCCCCAATCCGGTGCCCGATCCTGGATCCGTTACCCCTTAGGATGAATCGGCTTGGATAGAGTCCTTCTCTGCCAGCTGTGCACATGTTACCTTGAGGATTGGGCAGGTCACGTCCTGCCAACAACTGTTCGTTATGAGGTGCGGTGTGTCAGCACTGTGGTTTGCCAAGAAGTCAGCCAAACCATTTGCCTTTCTTCTGACTGATTGGAAGACAATGCCTCTCAGATCTGCTAACAGTTTCGCTATACTCTCAGTGGCCTTAGCCAGTCTCCAATGTTTGGTTACTTTATTGGTGTGTGTTCCTGCTTGAAGGCGTTTTGCCGCAGAGATTGCCAAGGAAGAGTCCCCCTCCACTATGATATTTCCTTGTCTAAAGGCTCTGAGAATCTTTAGGCCTTGCTCCGGCGTGGCGAATTCGGCTTCATTGTTCGTGCATTCCCCCAACGACCTGCAAAAAATGTGGACAATATCTCCCTTACGATTTCTGATGACGCCTCCGATTCCTGCTATACCTGGGTTACCCCTCGAAGCTCCATCAAAATTCAATTTGAGGCAGTCTTCCGGTGGCTGTTGCCACCTATGAAGTTGTGAAGAGGGATGAGCTCTGTTTCCCCCGGAAGGAGAAATGCTGGAGGCTTCCAGTTGAAATTTCTTTAATATGCGTAAGTCCTGTCCCGTAGGTTTGTCATTTGAATCAATTTTTCATTTTGCCTGTACCAGCTGTTTGATATTGATAATTATGGATTCTTTTGCACAATCAATGTTACAGACTTCTTCTGTGAAGATTCGTCGATTCCTCTCTTTCCATATTGTCCATGTTATGAATCCCGAGGTGCATTTCCATACACTGTCCACTCTGTTAACCCTAGAGAAATTCCTTCTCCAGTTGGTTATAGAACCCTGAATGGAGTCCCTGTTCCTATCCAAATCTTCCAGTATTGCTTCCATCCATAGCCAAAGCTGGGACGCCCACTCACAGGAGTTGAAAAGGTGATTCATCGTTTCCTCCTCCTGCAGGCACATAGGTCATCTCGAAGGTCCCTGAAATCCTTTTCTCAGAAGGTTCTCCCAAGTTAGAGTTTTCTTCTGCATAAGAAGCCATAGAAAAGTTCTTATTTTCGGCCATTGAAAATTGTCCCAGACTTTGTCGGCCCAGTGCATAGTGTCAGGCTGTTCTTCTCTTTCTATGATGCTCCTTGCTTCTTTAAGCGAGAACTCCCCATTACCTTTCGGTCCCCATCTGAGCTTGTCATTTTCAGCAGTTATTCTAATCTTTCTTTTGAGGATTTGTTGGTTTAAAACTTGGATGGCTTCTTGTGGTACTTCGTTGTGGGCTGGGTTAAAAACTTTCCACTCTCTCCACTCCGAGTCTTCACTGGATGGGTCCCAATAATGGTTGACTCTGATATGGCCCTCAGTTTGGTTCATTAGCTTTAAAGGTTGGAGGATAGGGATGTCTAATTTCGGGGATTGCTGCTAAGCATCCTCCCAAAAGAGAGCTTGAGTTCCATTCCTGATTTCCCAGAAGCTGTGATCCTGGACAATGCTTCTGTTAGCTTGAGCATGATTCCATATAGGAGATCCATTCGGGGTTTCCTGCATTCTTATAAGATCAAGATTGCAACCAATCGGCCTGTACTTTTCCTTCCAAAGAGTGGCCCATGGAAGGGTAGTGTTCGAGATCCACTTCCACCAAATTTTGGCTCCGCAAACTCTGTTAACCACTAAGGGATCCACCAGGTTCAGGCCTCCCTTGTTCTTTGGTCTACACAGTTTCTTCTAGGCCACCAATGACCACTTCCTCTTCTCACTATTTCCACTGCATAGGAAAGAACGCTGGATAGTTCTTATTTGATCTAATATGCCTTTCGGAGCTGGTAGGATCGAAAGCATGTACTGGGGGATGGCCTGCAAGATCGCTTTCATAAGAACTAATCTGCCTGTAAAATTCATGGCCCTGTTTGTCCAATGTTTGCATCTTCTTTCCATGTTGGCCAGGACTTTCTCCCAATGAGCCTTTTTCCATGGTTTAAGGGTAAGGGGGGCTCCTAGATATCTGGAAGGTAAGGAGCCAATTCTAAACCCCAGCAGTCTGGAGAGATGAGATTGGACAGCCTTATGAGTGTTGAAGAAGAAAAAGGTTGATTTGGAGAAGTTTATCTCCATGCCCGAGGCTTTGCTAAAGAGATGGAGAATATCTCTATACTCTATGGCTTCTTTCACTGTGGGGGTGCCGTGTAACTTGGTATCATCCACAAATTGTTGATGCGTGGTTGCAGGACAGGATCTGATAGGCTGTAAACCTTTGATTTGGCCATCTGCTTTCCTCTTTGCAATTAATCTGCTTAGGCCTTCCATTAAAATGACAAACAGAAAAGGGGATAAAGGGTCCCCTTGTCTTATGCCTCTTGATGGGCTGAAGGGCGCTGAAGGAGTCCCATTCACTAGAATAGAGTATCTAGGAGATTTAATAAGCGCTAAAATCCATTTGATCCATGGCTTGCTGAATCCAAAAGCTTCTAAAATTGCTTCCAGGTAAGTCCAACTTACCTTGTCATAAGCTTTGGACAAGTCTAACTGCATTAGCATTCCAGTTTCTTTCCTTGAATGAAGAGAGTGAATCATCTCCTGGGCTAGCAAAATGTTGTCTAGAATCTGCCTTCCTTCCACGTAGCCTGACTGTTCTTGCGATATGATGCCCGGGAGGATCATCTTCAACCTGTTGGCAATTACTTTTGATATGATCTTGTATATGACATTGCAGAGGGCTATTGGTCTGAACTTTTCCGGAGTGTTGGCCTCCTCTACTTTGGGAACAAGAGCAATGAAGGTTGAGTTGAGAGATTTAAGGATAGTTTTGGATCTTCTTGAGTCTTCCACAATCTCCCAGATGTCGTGCTTGACAATGTTCCAGCAGGCTTTGTAGAAGTTGATGGTGAATCCATCCGGCCCCGGCGCTTTGTCATTAGGCATGTTCCTGACTGCTTCCTCGACCTCTTCCATAGTGATAGTTTTTCTTAGGGCCCAATTCTGCTCCTCTGTAATTGAGTTGGTAATGGCATTGGTTATTTCTTGAATGGCTGCCTCCCTATTGATCCCCGGTTCTTGCGCTATGTGGCTAAAGTGGTTCGAAAGTAAAGCCGATATATCACTATGATTTCTGAGGATTTCACCTTCACTATTCTTCAGTTCCAGGATTTTGTTGGCACTTCTGTAATCCATGGCCGATCTATGGAAGAATTTAGTATTTTGTTCACCTTCCTTTATCCATAGAATTCGAGATTTCTGCTTCCATAAGGACTCTTCCTGCTTACACCTATTGTGCCATTGTTGAGTGAGCTCTTTCTCTTGTGCGTAAGTTTCCTCATCTCTACAGCCTGCCATCCCGTCCTTGTGAATTTGTTCCAGTTTTTGTTCAATGATTGCTTTTTCCTGAAATATATTTCCAAAAACTATTTTGTTCCAGTCCTTTAATTTCAATTTGATGTTTTTTAGTTTTTTTTGCAGATTGAACATTTTGGATCCTTCTTCATCTAAAGGTTCTGACCACCACTTTTCCACCATGGTGAGGAAGTTGGGGTGTTCGATCCAGAACTTTTCGAATCTGAAGGGTTTGTTCCTGGGGGTTCCTGGAATCTCGACCATGAGAGAGATCGGCCAGTGGTCTGATCCTCCACTAGGAAGTATGTTTGACTCTACGACCTTTCCATCTAATAATAAGTTCTCCGAAACTAGAAAGCGGTCCAGTCTTGAAGAAATCAGCCTTTCACCCCCCCTTCGGTTGTTCCAGGTGAACTTACCATGTTTGGGGTAAACATCCACTAATCTAGCGTTATCAATAAAGTCTTTAAAATGCTCTCCATCCCTATTAAGCTTTCGGAGCCCTCCTTTTTTCTCCAGGAGGGAGGTAATCATGTTGAAGTCCCCTCCCAGGATGAAGTTTGCATTAGGGTGTCTTTCCATGAATTTGTTTAAGGATTCTAGGAAGACAAGTTTATCTTCTAACTTCTGAGGACTGTAGATATTGATGCAAAGGAAAGAGGAAGAGTTACCTGTAGGTTGCACCTCCATTGCCAAGTAGTTCTTGCTGGCTTCAGCTGTGACAACCTGATATCTCCTGGTGTCCCAAAAGGTCGCTAAGCCTCCTTCGCGCCCTTTGCTTTATATCTTTAGGACTTCAAAGTATCTTCCTAATTTGACTCGTAGATTTTCTATGAGACCTTTTTTGCACTTTGTTTCTTGTAAAAACATCATATCTGGATTATTTTTATCCATCTGCCTCTTTAGTAGCCTTTGTTTATCTTGGCTATTCATCCCTCTTGCGTTCCAAGACATAATCTTCATAATTAACTAATTTTTAGGAAGGACGGATACTCACTTAACTGCTTTATCTGACCTGCATTGATCAAGATCTCTCCAAGATCCTGCAGGTGTTCTCCATTTGATTTGCGGCCTCTGCGGCGTTTGTGTACTGAACCAGAGATTTTGCCTAGTGTTGCTTTGTGTTGAAGGTTACCTCCTTTGATGATGCCTAGTTTATGCTTCTGTTTCTCTATGATTGCTTTCTGCCGTGCTATGAAGAGGTCCTTGACCTTCCTTATCTCTTCCTCCAGTACTGCTTCAATCCCGTTGGCTTTCCATCTGTCTACAAGTGCTGTTAGGTCTAAACCTTCCATTGCTAGTGTATCCTCTAGCTCCTGATCCTCACTTCCCACTTCATTGGTTAACATCTCTGTTTCGTAGTCCGACTCCTCTGTTCTATCCTGCATGTGGACTTCATCACTGGGATTTCCTGTCTCTTTACCTTCCATTAGGGGTTGTTCTTGTCCTTCTTGCTCTGCCTCCTTATCAGTGGTGTTCTTTTTTTCCTTTGAGTCAGTCTCCAGGTCTAGGTACTCAAAAGGATTACTGAAGAGGTTTTTCCTTGTGTCTCCTCTGTTATTCCTTCTTCTGTTGGCCCTCTGCCTGTACTTTGGTTTGATATAGTTGTTTTTTTCTTTGTTGTTCTGGGTTTTGTCTTCTTCCGCGGCACTTCATAGATATCATCCATCATCCGTCACATCATATTTAAGAGAAAAATCTAAGGTTCAAGAAGTGGAATATCACATCGAGCATCAACAACAAGTTCTCCAACTCTTAAAGGATAACCACACTATGGCGTAGAATTGAATGAAATAATAGGCAGACCATCATCACAGTGAAAGAAGGTTGATGTAGATTACTGGGTATTTTGATAGATACAACCATACAAAGAATGTGTTTCAAGAAAGCTAAGAAGGATAATAAATTATTACCCAAGTACTATGGTCCTTGCAAGGTGTTGTAAAATATTAGTACTATGGAATACAAATTAGAGGCACCAGCATCTTCCCGAGTACACCCAGTATTCCATGTTTCATGCTTAAAGAAGGTTACTGGTAACAAGCTTCCAGTTGAAATGATGTCACCAAAACTTAACGAAGAAGGAAAAATCATATTTGAGCCTCAAGCAATCATGGATACATGAACCTAATAACTATAGAATCGATCAATTTCAATGTATCTCATTAAGTGGAAGAACTTACTCACTGAAGATTCCACATGGGAGGATTATATTTTTATACAGAAGCATCTAGAACTACTCAAGTGTTATGCTCTTGACCTATGAAAAGATGCCATAATACCAAATATACGAAAAAACACAACCCAGAACACATAACAAAATGAGAAGTAACAACATATATTTTATTATTCAGAGATGAAAGCAATGTTCACTTGCCTCTTCGAGGGGGAAACCTCCAATAGAGTAGGGCTCAATTACAAAATAAGACACGACGCTCCTCAATGGGGAGTCACTATCCTTTATATATGATTCATACATGTAATACCATTGGTCAGTACCATGGTTCTCTAATACCATATATCCAATACCATCTCCTGTTTGCAACTGTGGTCCCTTTCTTTAAATGTGGGTCAACCACTTACAATTATTAGTATGGGCTTTATTGACTCTTCAACTAACCCTAACATGCCCTCCCCCATAAAAACAACCTTGTCCTCAAGGCCTTTCTACTTCTTGGGGCACTGGTGGAGGAATATGAGGGCCATTGAATATGCCATTGGCAATAAGTGTATCTCAGGAGATGTTGAGGGGGTTGAGATGATGTAGCACAATCATCTTAGTCAAGGAGTAGTGATAAATAATACTCATTTGCTAGGGGTATGGATTTTTCTATACAATGTAAGCCATCTTCTCGATGTTCCTGAATAAGAAATACTAGATGTTCAAAATTTTCACTCTTGTGAAGTATGTAAGAAGCATAACATGATAGGTGTACAATCTAGAAAATCTACCCTCACATGTAAAATATTTCATAATGATCCTCATCATATAAGCATCCTTGTCTTCAAGGAACCTGAAAGGAAAGGTCCTCTTCTTTTCATTCCTATATATAGATTTGATGTATGGCTCATAGTAGTGCTCATCCAAATCTTGTGCCTTATACCATTTTTCCCCCACATTTGGAATCCTTGTAGCATCAACAATGATGGAGGATGAAACTATAAATGTGACCTCAGTAAGAGTTACCTCCTTATCATGGAGATTGGCTACAAAAAGCCTAGTTAGCTCAGGATGATGTTGAACTCTTTCTACCTACTCACAAAACTCATAACACCCTAGATGCCTGAAACAAGAGACAGTCATATGGGAAGCTTGTAACTCTTTGATGTTTGATGGTTCCTCTCTGATGATTTTGCCTCCCTTATGTGGTTTTCTCTGATGCTGAGGTTCATCTCCCAAGCTTTCACCTCCATTGTTTTCCTCCTCCTCATAATCTCTATCCTCTCTATCCATCTTTGTTGAATTTTGAAGCTTTTGAAACCCTAGAGAAGGTAATCAAGAAGTGAGTTATGGTGAATAGGGTCAGGGGAAGGAGAGGAGAGCTTATTCCATGTAGGATGAGATAGATATGATACGAGAGTGAGAAGGAGGGTATTTTTGGTAGCGAATGTTTAGTAAATAGGATTTTAAGGATTTTTTTGTTTGGGATTAGGGTATAAGGGATTTGATGGATTTAGGGAATAAGGGATAGCTGGAGGGATTTGTAGGAAACCAAGGGTTTGAAATTTTCAATAGCAAACCAACTTCAAAATCATGAATTGGATGCCAGGAGGATAGTTCAAGGAGTGCAATTACTTTCTTAGAAGTTCTAGGTGGCAAAAGAGCAATTTGGATAATTGATAGGGTGGTTTTAGTGCTTGCTGGCCCTATGCACAACACCTTATACAGGTGTGTAACACTCCGGCTCTATGCGTAGCACCATGCAAAAAATGCACTGGCAAATAGGCCCTATGCCTAGTGCTCTGTTTCTATGTGCAATGCTTCCTCCTCTATGCACAACGCCTCCTACTCTATGCGCAATGCCTCCTGCTCTATGTGCAATGCCTTTTTGCAGGCCACGTTTGGAGGCTTTGCTGGTGTACAAATTGAGCCCATGATAGCTTGTTGGTAATTCCTCGCTCGTGGCTACCCAATGGACCTATCAAACACTAAAGATGATCAATTATAACCCCTAAAAACTCAATTATCCCAAGACTGGTCAAAAAGTGCAGAATGAGGGTGAAAAATGAAGCATTCTCTTGCAGGAAACTTTTGGAGGTTTTCATCAACTCCCAATTGAGTTCATGATATCTCATTGGAAAGATATTTTTGTCTAGTTAGCATTTGACTCATCAATAAAGTCATTTGGAGACTCTAGATAGAAGAAAAAGTGATTCTTTGAAAGTCACTTTAGAAGTGCAACAACTCTCTTGTAGCAATTATATTTTTGACATTTCTCTAAAACCATGATACCTGTGTAAAAAGTGAAGGATATTTTCATTCTTGGCCTATTATGGACAAAAACCTCTCTCACTTTTGCCAAATTCATCCCAGTTTGGTCTAAAACATAGTTTGAAGAAAACTTTGCCCTATGTGTGGCAAATCATTTGTCCCTTTGAATAAATTATTGCAAAACATTGGAGACATGATGTGTATGAGTTGGAATGGCCTCCTACTTGCTGAAATGACCTCCCATATGCCTCATATACTCAGATGTCTCTAATTCCATAGCCAACCCTAGCTCAATGGGTGAGGAAATTAGGGTTTAGTGCTTGTGGAAAATGATGGTTTGGACACTCTTGGGAAAACACAACTCCCTTTGGCATGCACTGAACCCTTTGAAGTTGTACCCTTTTACTTGACTATTTCATTTAGAAATTGATGTTTTGATGGTCTGGCATCTTTGGAACACTGACTTAACAGCTTGGGATGGTGAAATTATTACATTTGAAAGACATAAAATTACATAATGAAATAAGAATTTGTCTTTACAAATCATCTTCACATGGTGAAGGGATGCTATTTGATCACCCTTTACTTGCTGGTATTATGTAATGGAATGGAACCCTGGCAACCCTAACGACCTAATGAAACCTTGAAAAACCCTAAAAGACCTAATGAGGCCTTGAAGGACTAAATTTCAAGATGACATAATGACCTCATGACTGATACAAATGGCATGATAAAAATAACTTTAAGGATGATGTATAGTCAGTAAGATATGGAACTATGCCAGCAAGTAATCACATCTAGAGAAGAGTGATGTTTTTGGACTAGGACTACCTTCAGTGACTAATTTTTTTTGCATGACCTAGTGGAATGATAAAAAAATTCTAAATGGGACCCTTAAAATGATATGAAAAGAAGATTTTTGATCACTGATGGCAGGATGAAATACTCACACTAGCAGGAGCCACAGCCCTCCCTGCACGAATGGTCAAATTTGTCTGCGAAACCCTCAACTGTTGAATGTGAGTTGGATTGCAGCGATGACAGACCCTAGCTACTAGATATGAATGGTACTATGGTGGAAGACCCTAAAATGGTTGATTTTATTGTTGCAGCGGTGATAGAACCCCAACTGTTAGATTTGATTTGGCAAAGAAGATAATGGGCGATCTTCAGAGAGACGAGGGAGATATGGTCTGAAGGAGTGATAGGTGCTACAAATCACAATATACATAAGGGTCCAACAATAGTACTTGGCCCAATCTTTCAAGGCACTAACTAAGGAGGATTAACCATACCCTTAGCCATACTATCCGACTACCCTATCGTACGTGCGAGTAATCTCCCCAAGTGTTGTTCTCGGTGTACTATAGTAGCAAGACGATCGATGGTTTATCTACGGCGAGGTTTCAGGTGAGCCTAGGGGGCTTTCGATATACCCAGAGGGTACGTGGAAGACAGTCCGTGTGCGGTTCTGTCTAATGCGCTACTACTCGAAGGGGTACCCATAGGGGTTACAAGGGAGTCCAACAAGCATGACCACCTCCTGTATTTCCTGTGTGTATGCATCCCCAAATCCATAGGTTTATGTGCTCAACAACAGATCACGTGGTTTAATGACACCGGAACATGTCTCTAGCCAAAAAAATTCTGCTAAAAATGGAGATACCACCAACCTTGGAAAGTGCTCTGATACCACTTGTTATGCTCTTGACCTACGAGAAGATGCCAGAATACCAAATATAAGAAGAAACACAACCCAGAACATAAAAACAAAATGAGAAATAACAACATGTATTTTATTATTCAGAGATTAAAGTAATGTCCAGTTGCCTCTTCATGGGGGAAACCTTCAATAGAGGAGGGATCGATTACAAAATAAGACACGACGCTCCTCAATGTGGAGTTTCTATCCTTTATATAGTATTCATAGATGCAATACCATGGGTCAGTACCATGGTACTCTTAATACCATCTATCCAATACCATGACCCGTTTGCAACTAACTGTGGTCCCTTTCTTTAAATGTAGGTCAACCACTTACAATAATTAATATGGGATTTATTGACTCTTTAACTAACTATAACCATGACTCGACCCTATTACATAAATAAGGGGGTTAGGGTTGGACCCTAAAATCAATCGTTGAGGACAACACTTTTTTGAAGGAGAGAGGCATGTTAGTTCCCTATAATATTATTGTAGACCCCCCCCACCCCCTTATTCTTATTTTTAGTGTATCCCCTTTATTTTTATTTTTGTGCCCATATAGCCCCCCATATTGTTATTGTTGTGCCCCATAGAAGCCCAATATTCTTATTGTTGTTCTCTTACATTTTTATTGTTATGTAGGCTTTGATTATATTGTGACCCCTTAGACTCCTATATATATGAAGGCAATATTTTAATTTGTATCGTTTAAGAATTTTTCATTTATGTAATGTAAAGGAGGTTTCACCCTTGAAGATGATACTTTTTAAGTCGTTGATATATCTTTTTGTTAGTTGGTTGCGTAACAGTTTAAATTTCTTTTCTTTTCTCTCTAATGCATTTATAATTGTGTGATTGCTAGCATAGATCTGAGATTGAATTTCTTTGATCTTTTATCCAATTTTAGTTTGCAGTGGTAATATTTTATGTGTGTCTAGTTGATATTATATTTACATTAGAATTTGTATTTATTAAATTGCATTGATACAAGTGGTCACCAAGGTTTTATTTGGAGGTTCGAGTGGGAACAACCTGATGAAGTTTTCTTTTGTATATGATCTCAATACTCTGTATTTATTACTAAGGGTACCATTGTTATAATGTGAGAGTTAAGTATAAAATGAAAGCACCAGTGGAGATATCATTGTATGTGATATATCCTATCAATATGATACGTAAGCCCGTAAATGGCACTAAGGATGTATTATACTTTGCATCGCTAGGATTGGTGAATTGATCTCAAATGTTAGATTGAATATTTGAGATCATTTCTGGTTAATATTTCACATAAGCCATAAATGATGTCATGTTTAAAACCTTGACCATTGCATTCGTCATTTATTTGTCAAGTGATATCCAGATTCATGACTAAATATTGACACCTTTGTATTGCATTATCATTTGATAGTTTCTGTAAAGAGAGAAGATAAAATTTGAATTCATATGGGTCAACTGTGCATCCGTGGCTCTGATTGATTAATACATCTGCATGGTTACTTTTTTTTAATACATCAATGGATTTTGTGAGTGGTTCAAATTGACCTTGAATTATTGCTAGGTGGAGTTGAATTCTCTTCTTTGAAAAACCTTTGAGACATATAAGACTTTGATGCTCTTAATGTATACCGAGATTGAGGGTAGAGTACTGTTATAAGTTATATTCTCAAGTGTTTGGATTGATTTGACATGTCTTGACCTCGACCTATTATGGTGATCTTATTAAAGAAATCAAAGTAACTCTTTGAAATTACTTCAGGGTAGGATTGTATGCAGGTCATGAATGATTATAATTAAACATTGCATCTTTTCGTTTTCAAGAACTAATGCATATACAATCCAGGCTTATTTTAGTAATTGCACTTACACATTGAAACAATGTTTAAAGATTTTCTAGACTAGGGTAAGCTTTGAATCTACATGAGAATGAATCTACCTTGTTTACGTGAAGAATGCTTGGTTTTATCATAGAATAATTTAAACCTTCAGGATTGTGAATGCTTTTCTCCTTGGAAAAAATAAAAAGTAATCTTTGAGAAAAAAAATTAGGATCTAGTCTTTCCCTTTCTATTTTGAGAGTGGATTCTCAGCCTGAATATTTGAATGGGACCTACATCACTTTGTCCCCTGAGGTAAAAATTTCTATATGAGTTGCCCAAGCTAGAAGAGGAGCCAAGAGTAGGATCTATGTGTTGTCTCTTACTTTAAAAGTGTTGTTTCCTAAGTGATATCATTGAATTGTTTGCAAGAGCTTGATTAATAGTAAAGAGGTTTCACAAACTTCTAAGGTCTTCTCTGTCATTTAATGTCATCTACCTCGAAGCTTATGCAAATTAGAATGACATATTACATATTGGTATATTAATCCTTCATTTATAGCACTTACCAATAAACCTTTTTAATAATATGATCATGTCTGATTTGACCTGAAAGAGATATCCTTTGGAAATTATTTTCACAAGTATAATAATGTCATCAAATGCCTACAAAAACCAAAATGCAATTCCTCCTACCATTTGGAAATTATAATTTAAAAGAAATTCGAAATTATAATATTCTCTTGCAAACTATCTTATATTAGATAGATACCAATTTTCAAAGTTAAAAATCGATCCATAAATTAATATTACGTGATTTGTCATCAAAGTCATTTTTCCTTAATTTTAATTAAAGAAACTTTATGGAGGGGTTTAATTTTAATCAATAAAGCCTTATGAGAGAGGTTGAGGATAGAAGCCATTTTGGGGTAGTTACATCTCCCAAAGACTATTCAGACTCGACCAAGTGTTGCACAATCTTAGTGATAAATATCTCATTGTGAATGAATATGTTTTTTTCCATCCAATAAAAAAATTTAATCCCAACTTAAACTCAACTTAATAAAAAAAGTCAAAATATAGATATAAATATATATAATGTCATATATCCTTAGTTTTATAAAATTAATAAAAACTAATATCACTCCAATCAATCTTAAATTCAAAATACACATATCTAGATAAAATAAAAACTAATATCACTGCAATCAATCTTAAATTCAAAATACACATATCTAGATAAAATAAACTCAAATATCACATGTGATATGAACACATTAATTTCATAAGAAAAAACTAGTAAAAGTCAATAACATCATTTCCATCGATCTTAAATTCAAAGAAAACATATTTGAGTAAAATCCATTCAAATTGAAATTATTTTTATATTATTGATATGATCCTTGCCATTAATTTTGACTCTAAATATGTAATATTCTCTATGCAATCAATTAATTTGAATTTCCACATTTCGTTAATGATTTGATTGCTAGAATCATTTCATTGGTGAAAATGCACTAATCATTTCATTGGTGAAAATGCATCAATTTTCTTAAAGAAAAGTTGATCATAAAGAAAGGATGATCATAAAGAAAGGATGTTCTTTGATTTCAAAAAGTCACCTTAAATATTGAACATCCGTATGTGCTAATGATAGCTTATTCGACAATTAGGAACTTTATGAAAATTAATGATGGCTTATGCGACAATTAGGGAACTTTATGAAAATTATGTGGGAGAGAAAAGGCACTTTCAATCCTATTATAAAATATAAAATAAAATGATAGAGGGAAACTTAATTCTTTGGTTGAGTTCATTTTTCTTTTCAAAATTCCTTTTTTTACCATATATTTTATTTGGTATATTGGTTTTTTCACATCGGTTATACAAATATATCATTTACAAAGATACGTGTACGTGTTATAATTATGAGAAAATAATGATTAAGTTGAAAAAATAAAAAGTTATTAATAAAAATCTTAAAATATTGAAATTATGTAATAAATGTTTATTTGTACTTAATAAATTATATGTTATGTTAGTTATGTTAATATAAATAAAATAATAGTAAAATTAATTAAAATGTAATTTTCTTTTATAATATTTATGATATTTAACTAGTCTCAACACTAAATTTAATTGGTTATTGTACAACTAATCAACTTGTAGAGAAGTTTCTCAACCATACACATGTTAATTTTATATAACTATCTTGGTAATATTTATGATATTCGAGTTACCTTAATACTAAAGTTAACAGGTTATTGTAGAACCATTCTTGTAGGGTAGCTTATCAACAATACCCACATTACATTGAGACGTTGAAGTAATCATGTATGCTCTCTTGTGTGGTGAATTGAACTTATATCTGTGTACAAAAATTTCACATTTTGATTTGCATATTAAGATAGAATCACATAACTATTTTCTTTTTTTAAGCTTGGTAGTACCTCTTTTTTCTACTGATTTTATTAGCAAGTTACAACTAGTTCTAGAATTTGTTAGGTGGCCTTAACTTTCCCTGTGGGAAACCAAGTGCGTTTGCCACCTAACGACATGATATGTTATCCAAAAACGATACATTTTGAGTCTTTCTACCCAAGCCATATATGATTGTATGTTCATTTACATCCCGCTATCTACTTGCTTCCTAGCATAACTATAATTACATGTAAAAGTAAAAGCTATCCACATCAAAATCTATAGAAACGAGAGAGACATCA
Organism: Pinus taeda; assembly: GCA_000404065.3. Taxonomy (NCBI): domain Eukaryota; kingdom Viridiplantae; phylum Streptophyta; class Pinopsida; order Pinales; family Pinaceae; genus Pinus; species Pinus taeda. The sequence continues at coordinate 78,721 of APFE030986501.1, forward strand.
ATTTCATTGTTTTTCTTCCTCAGCTAAGGCAGATTCAACAAGAGCCAGGTCTTTTGCAGTCGACCTCGAGAGTTCTGTCAATCCTAGAATGCAAGGAAAATTCTTTTCAATTCACTGGAGGATCCTGTCCTCCTTCTCCATTTGAAATAGTAGTTTCTAGAAGTCCTTTTTGTAATCCAGAAATGTCTACACTGTGACATCCATATTCAAAGTAATTTGTTCCAGGACCTTGCCATAATTCCTTTCATTGCCCAATAGAGGAAGAACGTTTGTTTGAATTAGGTCACTCAACCTCTGGTGTGCCCTAGGTCAGGCACTATGACCCTTCAGTCGTCTAGTTCAATCTCCATGGATCCTGCTTGACGGTTTAGGTATACCTCCCACTCCTATATTAGTTATCGAATTTCTTCATCTATGTAGTTATGATAGGCATCTAATGCTTCATTGTTGATGCTAACAGATGTTTTACAACCTCTCGGCTTGCTCCTTGGGCTGCTAGCTTTCCCTTCCTCTTGTTTTCCCTTTTTCGGTCGCGGCTACGTGAGGTTGGACTGCAAGTTCAAGCAACCAGATGGACCATTTTGTTCAACTTCCTCCGAGGTGTTTTGTGGCGACAAATGCTTCTAGGTGTTATGAGCCCATAGCCTTCCGAGTAACCAGAACTACTACCAACCTGTTGACCTATACAGAGACCAATAAGCACCTGCAAAATGAGAAAAAAAAATTATTTCCACCCTTCTGAGGTTCATAACATAGTTTAACATGTTTTTTAGAAGCAAACAGGGGTTCCAACTCATAATCAGAATTATGATTACTAGAATCCTAGCTCCATGCAGTCTACCTCTCGTGTGTGCAACACGAAGGATTTCCCTCCCTAGGCTATCACAAAGTTACAACCATATAAAAATCCCATTTCACCCAGTTACCCTACTCCCCCTTGTCCCAATTCCTCTCAGGATTCCACCACTAATCATTCATAGCCTTTGCTACATTTTCCTAGTTCCAGTTGGGTCAACCCCACTCAGATGCAGAGCCATGGCCATAGTTTTTGCGAGTAGGACAAGATTTATGGTCACATGAATTCACCCATACCCCTTAGCATAAGTAGTTCCCCAAGGTCATTCGAACAAATGCCAAGAGGGTTGCATGCATTCTATTCCCCAACCCTACACCCACCCTACCCTCTCCTTGCAACCCTCTGCCTTTCTTATACCACACTAAGAAAATCCCCTAAAGGATCATTCATATGTTGAACTGCATTGAAATAGTGATGCCTCGAGGCCAATTCCAAATATATACCCCTTGACGCGATGCAAGCAAAGACATTGCAGGACTCAAACTATTAAAACCCCATAGAATTACACTTGGCCAACCCAAATCACAATTCCAGCATAATTTTAGTATGGCAAGAAACGAAAGGGAGTAAACAACATACCAATTCACCAATGCTATGCTTGGTTGAGATTGCACCGGGTCCTTCCTTTCTCCACAAATGAAATATCCATTCAAAATCAAAGTTTTTGACCGCTTCATGCACTCTCCCAATGCCTCACACAATGATTGATCTTGCCTCTTTCCACCACCCGTATTCTTATTAATCTCCCATCTTCTTGAATCGACCCTTCCATCCATGCCACACATGTGGAGGGTGATGAGTTTCTCTTTTGAGGCACCTCCCATTAAACACATTGATTACATCAAGGGTCTTGTATGAACCCTGATCGGGGATTACATAACTATCATTATTAATAACATAAAATTATTGAATCTATTTAATAGATATATATGCAAGTCTAAATGTCCACATGGAAATAGTCTTTATGGATATAACTAAATGCAACAAATTTTAAGCAAAAATAAATAAATAAGATAAGAATTATTATAATTTTATTTATAATCCAAAATGTGGGGCATTATATACACCCAATCTTCAAGGAACATCATCTTGAAGTTACAATTAAAAAGGTGTATATTTGTAGCTTCATGTTCCGGATTATCCACAGTTTCTAGTTCATTCTGCCCACGTTTGAAACCCCAAAGGGGGTCCATCATCAGGACAAATCAGATAGACAGAAAATGAATGAAAGATTATTGAGAGAAGGAGCCATGCACCTGGGTATAAATAAACCAAAGAACCCTAATTTATAAGGGCCAACACCTGATTTTTAAAATTTTTATTCTATTAATTAATTATTTAATTGTTCATAATTAGGTCAGGTTTAATAACTCTAATTTATTTATTTTTTTCTTTTCCAGTTTATATTTTAATCGCGCTAGTTTAATATAAAATTTAATCTATAAATATGTATTTTTATTTTATAAATTTTTATGTTTTGATTAATTAGAATTTTTTTTATAATTTTTTTTATAATTTATTTTTATTTTTATTTTTTATTTTATTTAATTAATATAAATATAAATTATTTATAGTATTTCTTTAATAATCCAACCTATTCAATTATCAATAGATTAATAGTTAATCAATTAATTAATTAGTCAATCCAATTAATTAATTTAATTTTCTAATTTTTTTTATATGCTCAATTGGTATATATAGGGCTCTATTCTTTAAATTAAATTATTTAATTAATTAATTATTTGATTAATATTTAAATTCTATTATCCCTTCCTTCTTTATAATTAATTTATATAATTAAATTTAATTTTAATTTGAAACCCTAAATGATTAAAACCAAATTAATTCGCTCCTTTTTATTTTACTTTTATTTTTTATTTGATAATTATTTTAGATTATAAAAATTATTTCAAAGTAAGGGGTTGATTTTCTAGTTATTACTAATCCTATATGATTAATTCACTTTTAAATTTATTTTTTTAATTTATATTTATTATTTTTGTTAAGGTGTATATTATTGAACCATTTGATCCATTATATGTGATCATTGGATCATGGAGGTTCCCTCACTTTAAACTTATATTTCGTTTCATAGAAATTTGAGATTCATTCAAAATATTGATACATGAAACACATTATGAGTCTGATGCAAGTGAGATGGTAATAAAAGATGCTAAGTAACCTATAGTTTCTTCCCTCAAAGTTTCAATCCATTGGCTATATAATCCATTGGCTATATAATATCATATACTAATTGGCTACATAATATCATAATACTAATAGATGAAATCAATAATGTGTTTGACTACACAATATCATAATACTAATCGATGAAATCAATAATGTGTTTGATGCTAGTAGAGAGCAGTGAAACATGGCAAGCAATTTGTCCAATTCTTTTTGGAATTTTAAATAGTCATATAATCAAGGTAACAACTTTGTCTCATTGCCAAACTAAATTGTACCGTTACCTCTCATAATGAAATTAGCATAGGCATAAGTCTTTGGTCTATGTCAGACTTAACCAATATTTATCTTGAATTCTTTCTTCTTCCATTTCCTAAGTAAATTCTAATATTTTTTTTTGTCACTTAATCCCACCCTAAACTAACTGAAGAGTGTCTTACATGCCATAAGATATTTCATAAAGAGAAATCATTAAATGCGAATCATATTTATTTTTGTAATAAATTTCCCACAAAGATAAATACTTATACCGATGGGTTTTCTAATAAATGGCACACATCCAAAACATTCCAAGCATCACTTAGTTAATTCTCCCTATTTGTACATCTATTTTAGGATAATAAGTAGTGCTCAAGGTAAACAAAGTTTAAAGTGATGACTACAATATTACCCAAAACATGGATGTAAGTTGAGAGTTTCTATCAAAGACTCTTTTGGAAACATTTGAAATATTCACACTACATGAGTAACATCATAAGCTCCCACGAGGAGAATAAATTATCAATTTTGGTTAGTTTATGGATTATGACTAAAATGATAGTTTATGGATTGTGAATAGACATCATAAGCATCCACCAGTAGAATAAATGAGCCATTTTGGTTAGTTTATGGATTGGGACTAAAATGGCATTGTGCCTCTATGTTATGAAATACTCTTATAATGAAATTAATGGAGATAATTTCCCATTTTGACTTGAGGATTTTAGGTGTTAAAATTTTTATTAATGGTTTATGATTAACATTCACTTCTTAACCATCAATCATGATTTATTATTACCTAAAAAAATATCTATATATCTACATAATCTTCTTCATTCCTAAATATGCTTACTAATTAGTATATGGGTTTCTATAAAATACCTAATTCTCTCATCACTTAGGAAATAAATATGATACTAACATTTATTTTTGATAATTTAATTATGAATTATAAATAATTATTTTTGATATAGATTCTATCTTAAAATGAGATCTGAGTCGAAAAGGATATAAAGTTTTTTGCGAGTTGCAAATCGTCTTTCAGAACACAATATAATTAAAAATTGTTTACACCTATCTAATCTGATGCGTATCTAGCTATATATATATATATATATATATATATATATGATTATACTATTCATTGTTTAATTGCAATTTTCTAAATCCCCAAATGTGGGTGAATAAATTCAGAGTTAATGACATTATTAATGGAAGTCGGCGTTTTGTCCTGTCAAACACGGCACAGAGCCATTATCCATGCCGACGTCAGGCTCAAGCGGGCTCATCTCATGCGAACTCAAATCTACGGGAAGGAGGAATTAATGGTTTACTGCGGTAATTAGAAAGCTCAGACGGTTATAATAATGAAGTCCTTGGCCTTTCTCCTCAAGTTTTGCTCTCCAGTTTACGGCTTCTGCCATTCTCTTTTTGAGTCTCTCCGCAGAAGATTTATCTTAGTTATTAGAGCTCGGCTCCTGCTAGCTCTAGCGATTGTTATCCAGTGTTATTTCTCACCTGGTTTGCCTTGGCATGGGATTCTAGCTTGCTTTCTCCCCTGCTGTTTGTGTCTACCCGACGCTACCATCTGCTCAGCTATCATCCTCTCTTGTTTTCGGGCAATGGTCAGGCACAGGATGCGGAGCCGTTAGGGCGAAAGTTGTGGAGGATGCAGTTGTTCTCAAGCTGCACAAGTTGGTGATTAGTTAACTCCCCCTACTTTTCAAGTAATGATGCCTCCTTCAAGCCCCTCCCACAAACCTCTTTCATATCATGCGTTTCAGAATTATCATTTCAAGTTCCAAAGCAGTTTACTCAAGCCTATCATATCTGCAAACATTTCCATTATTATCTTGGAGGAGGAGTCTCAGCCTCTTTGCATCAGCTCACACTGGGGTGGATTCTTCTCAGGGATTCCTCAGATTCGTGGGCTTCTAGGGTGTCAAGCCACAACAGGATGAGAACAGTCAGGCCTACACGCAGAATGAAAGGCAAGCGGCAGACATGGCTATGGGTGATGCTTTATCTCTAGGAGTTAGCCCCCATGGGGCTTCGGCTTCAATAGCTGTTGAAGCTAATTCAAGCAGCACTCTTCAGGTTTTGATTCCTCCTGGTGGTAACGAGGAGGATGCTGCAGTCAAGCATGACGACTTCTGGTATGGCAACGCGTGTCGAGTGGTAGAGGAGCCATTGAACCAGGACAAGGTCATCTGACATTGCTTGATTTTGTGGATGCTTTCACTAATTTCTTTTTGGCTCATATTCTCCTGTTCCTCGTTTCTTTGGTTTTGTTTAGGCGGACAGGCTGTTTGTCTCTCTGGTTTTGTCTGGGTTAATGTGGGTTGGCTTTTTGAGGATCTTATGTTGTTTTGTTCAAGGTCCTATGTCTGGTTTTGTGAACATCGTAACTGATCTTCCCAATCATGGGACAGTTCTATAAGGTTGAAAGCATGCTACTCTTCTCTTTCGAGGCTTCGTCCTGCTTGTAAATTTACTGTTACTCTCTTTAATAGATTTAGTATTTACTGAGAAAAAAAAATTGCATTTCTAATATATAATTGGATTTGACGCTTTGAGAATCACCTTGGGCACGTGGTTTTTGTAGTCTTAAAATTGCAATTCTAACAAATCTTTGCAAGGTTTTCCAAAAAAAATATACTCTAGAAATAACCAAAATGTATTATTATATATATTTTAAATACATATCAAACTTAATCTTACACAGTTAAATACTTTATTTATCATTCAAAATTATTATTATTATTATTATAAATTTTATTTTAATAAATTGATTGGATTTATTACTCTTAGTGGAACGAATTTTTTGTTTCTTAGTTATTGTCTTTAACATTCCAATTTTGGATTGGAATTTTTGTTTATGGTCATGATATATATATGTATGAAAGTTGATATTAAATTAGATACCAATAAATTAAATTAACATAGATATTCAAATACTTATTCAATTTCCCATATATATATTATAGTATCTAATATATCTATATATATATTATATATATATATACTTAATAGTATTATATATATTAAGTAATAATACATGTTTTATAAGAGCTCTCACACATATATAAAAAAATTATACTATTTCACATGGAGATGAAATATTCTATTTATAGTTGAAAGTAAAGAATGAAAATACTTGGTATCACATCTCTAATATCAAAAACAGGATATAAACTTAATGCACGTGCGAAAAGAATTATTATATTTTATAATATTTTATTAAAATTTAAAACTTTATATATTAATATACTATTATCATATTGTTTTTTCTGACACCGTAAATATATTAATGTATCCTTAATTCCTATCATAGTATCACGTACCTGTTTATGAACTTATCCATAAGCATCGATGGTATGCCCGAAGGGGAGAGTAGGTCAAACTAGTGACGAAGTATTGGACATAGTTCAACGAAGCAACAATGAGTATTTTGACAAACTGCAGCTGGGTAAGACTTCGGACCAAATCGTCCATGGTGATGGAGAGTTGGCCAAAACGCCAACGCAACTTTAGACCTAACCGCTAATGGATTACGACTGCTTCACCAATAGTATTTTGACAAGCTGCAAATGCGCAAGACTTCTGACAAGATCGTCCATGGTGGTCGAGACTTGGCCAAAAATGTTAACGCAACTTTACACCAAATCGCTAATGGATTGCGGCTGCTTGGCCAAAAATTCCGAATCACTGATGGGTTATGATAGCTTATCCAAAAATGATTACGCAACGTCGATCCAAATCAACGATGAACTGATAGGGATGACAAAATAGGACACTAGGACAAAATAGCAAGTCACCGACGGATATTGAGTCAGGAAATTCACTCAGGAGAAATTTTGTTAGGTGACCGGCTCGTCCGATCAGAGCCTGGGCACTTATTTTATGAGGGTAACCATGAAACAGATTGGGGAACCCAAGTATGATCAAACTCAATGTTGGATACATCATTTACTGAGTTGTTGAAGGTATGGTTATTCTTGAACCAGTTTTGATAAGTAGGACAAGCAAGTAGATAATTATCAGTGATTTGCAAGATAGGAGGATATCAAAAGGATATTCTCTGACATAAGGTACCACTTGAATAGTCTGGAGACTATCTCATAAGGTACAACTTGAACGACATAGTCTCGAGACTAACTAAGGTGGAAGACTTTGTGGTGTTTTTGACTCCGTTTCATAACCTCGCACTCAAACTATCATCAACCCACTGGTAGAAGAGAAACCTCAAGGGAAATCTAATGCAATTTCTCCACTTATTGTGTTAAACTAGAAATTCTACATGGAACCTGATTGTTTTTTCTTTCTTTCTAGTCAGTGTTGCTTTTAATTATACTATGAAGTCATGGCTAGCAATATGGCTTACTAGACTATATGTGCACACAATTTTCTTTGTCAACTCCAAAACCTCCAATGCATGGTACTCTCAATGGGCTAATTAGTTATTAAGTTATCAAGCCTATCATGTATTCCTTTTTGGCTGAATTTGGAACCATGGGAATAATTGGCTAAATTTGGAACCATGGGAACAAGTTATGGTGAGTCTATCAATTTATGAGTTTCCACAAAGCTTTTTGGGACATAAAAGCTATTAATGTAAAATTAGTTTTCTAGTAATATAAATATTTCTATATAGCTTAAAAAAACACAATATATTCCTTTGTTTTTATTGTAAGAAATATGGAGATGGTGGCTCCGCTGCTTGCAATGGATTTGGAGATTTGTATGACTAGAAGAAATAGACTGATGACCCTCCTTAGTCATCCTCTTTTTCCATATAAATAATTTTGATTATTAGGATGTTGGTATTTTCACTAATAGTAGTTTGCAAAAGTGAGGTCTATACTTGTTAGTAATGGAATGAAACTATAATTGACTAATATGTAAATGTGTTCAAGATAAATCCCTTAAGATTGTTATTTTGAAACTTGTACCTACAATTTCCCTGAATGGTTGGATAATGTACCCCTTTTTAAGAATTAAGTTCTTTGAATAAATGAAGAAGATCTAATTTGTGATCGTTCTAAAATTCCATTACAGCGCTTTTGTAAGCTTGTTGGACATGTATTTTCAATAGCTTGAAATCTCAATCTCCATATCTCTCTAGTTGGGACTTGACATTGCATAGGAAGTGAACCATTATCTTTTGAATGATGGAATTTACCATTGTTTTTAACATTGTTTTAATTTTATGAAAGAGTTGCTTTACCATTGATGATCCTGAATGGGTTTTAAATTGTTACTAGATTTCTGAATGCATTTTGCATGGTCACTAAATAGAGATAATTACGATCATTAGTATCAAACTATTAGGTTATTTTCACCAAGTCTCAAGAATTTCGGGAAATTCGATCAAGCTTATTTTTGTTTTTATTCTCCATAATAAAATTAGTTCCTTTTCAATGTTTGGTACTTAGTATACCATCCATTTGGTGTCACAACAAAAGTCTCCAAATCCATTGCAAGTAGTGGAGCCCTATCGCTACAACGATACAACAAATAAAATAATATACATCTAGCCACGTGTTATCGATGCTGTGATACCACAAGGGAAAATTTTCAACGCTTAGGAATTTAACTAGGTGAAGGAAACTATCGTTCATGCACATAAGATAATTAGAAAGCTAATATACCTTATGGAGCCAATAGTTCCCACAACCAACTATCCCCACAATCTCTAGATGCATGTTAGCTAGCTTACAAAGTAAAGGAAGAAAATCCTTTCATTACTCTAAATTCCCTTAGTGATTCCCTTGCTTCTTACCTCTCATCTAGCTTCTAGAGCTCCTCTTCAAGGTTTTAGTAAGGAAAATTTAGAATCTATAGGCCAATTGAGTTATAATCACCTATATGGTTACAACATTCATTCTACTAGGGAATACCATATTTTTTCTTTAAAATTCCCTTCTATAGGAACTCATGCATCCCTCTACTATGTATGAGCATTTCCCCAATCCTAGAATTAAATATGGTTATTTTCCAATAATTCCATTGAAGTATGATGGAGCTTCTTAACAACTACCCATTGTTTCAACTATCATGGTTTTCATTAGGTGAACTTTGGGATGGAAGAAAATCTATTGTAACAATTTTCATTTACATTATGGTAGAAAGTTCTAGTGGCATTTTTTATAGATGAAATTAATTCCCAAAATTCCCTCACTATTTCTCTCTCATGATATCATTGTCTCTAGTGCTAACATTCCTATTTAGATACCCAACAAATTTCATCAAGGTGAAAATTGATTATAGACATATTGTTAATGAGTTCTCTAATTGAGCTCATGATAATAATTGACATACAAATGAGGACATTTGAAATAACACTTAATTAATCACAACAACCATGGGGATCAAAATGAGGTTCTATACTTTCATTGAGGATAATTCATCATATATCTCTTTCTTTGGATTTGTACATTATCCTTCAATGTCATAACAATCCATATGCCTTAAGGGAATAACATTTAAACTTAAGTTTTAGATGCTCCTTGTTTTGATGCAATGATCTAGCTTCAAATATGAATTGTCTCCTTAATTTTTTGTTTGAATTGGTTGTTCAAATCAAACATTAGGGGCATCCAGGAGATGGTTATTCACCTTTATATGGCATCAACCACTATATTCTCCTATAAATTCACCAGATTGTAATTTCTCATAAAATCACTCGATGGACTTTGTATGATGTTTAGATATTTTTGTGTAAATATGTCTTACAATATTTAATGATCAATGTTTAGTGAAAAACTTCCTTGGAATATTTTAGGGTCGAAATTTCACAAATGAGTTATTTTTTGGACATTTATGAAAAAATTATTCACCAATTTGGCAAAACATTACTAATTTTAATTGTAAATTACATGATTTTGATTGAATATACGCTTACATTCTATAGGTATGAATTTTCAAACTAGAATAGTTGCCTAGAATATTATATATAGGAAAAATATTAAATCCTTAAAAAATACCTTGAAAACTTCATCTAACTAAATAATTCCTACCAAGTTTTCGGGTCAATAGAACTACTTCCATTTATAAATCATGCATGGTTTTATATTTCTCCATGAAATTTCAAATCTTATGATACGTATGATGTCACCTCACAGTACTACATTGATATGGCCCCCAATCCTCCCTTTGAGGCATCTATTCAAAGTGTGAACTATTTATCCATGTCAGCCACTTGAAGAATTGACATAGTGGTTACTAACATCTTAATCTTAGAGAATGTGGCGTTGCATTCATTGGTCCATTCATATTTGATTTATTGTGTTGCAAGGTACTTATTTTGTTTACAATTTTAGAGAATCCTTTTACAAATATTCAATAATATCCATCCAATCCTATAAAATTATAAACTTCAATATAATTTTTTGACATGAAACAAACTAGAATGGCATTGACATTCTCTAGGTCCATAGATATTCCCTTTCTTGAGATAATATGCCCAAGGTAGTGGATCCATTCATGGAAGAAAGAGTGTTTAACAAATTTCCAAATAGTTTATGCTCTCTTAGACATGACATTTTTATCTACATGTGATGGCCATGGTCTTTACCTCTTCAAAATTAATGAGTTTCTGCATGTCCACATCAAATTCTCCTCTTCAATTTGCATGGGAACACTCCTTCTCATGGTGTATTTTTTCTCCTATTTATAGATGAAGAACACTCATATCTATCTCAAGTAGACTTTAATCATTTCATCCCTTTAACTAAAATTTGGCACCTAACACCACAAAATTTGTGATCTCAACCCTTTATCTCAAGCTCCCTAATGCATACAACCAAGAACCAAAGTTGAGGTATTAAACTAGGTAGGTGATTAGCCTTAGATGTATTAAATATGACCTTTTTATGTTACAAGGAAATTTCCTGACAATTTATTCATCCAACCCTTCTTCTATAAATTGATTCTTTAGCCGAGTTGTCTCTGAGACAATAAAGAGAAAGGTAGGCGCACAATGGGGTCCTGACTTTATATGCTGTAGGCGGGCTGGCTGTAGGTAGGCTGGCTGTAGGTAGGCTTAGAGCTCTGTTCGTTTCATCAACTGGTCACTCTATGGCTGGTAAGACTGGTCACTCTATAGTTGGTAAGACTGGTCACTCTATGGCTGGTAAGACTGGTCACTCTATGGCTGATAAGGCTTATAAGGCTGGTCACTCTAGACAGCGTAAGATTTATAGTGTGGGCATTGGTGGGCTGGTAAACAACCTAAGCGTTAGGCTGGTAATCATCCATTGCTTCACGCTAACTAATGCTTCTATCGCTAGCTGCTCTCACCAATAGCTATTCTCGAGAGCTCTCTAACCTACAAGCAAGCAACCTTACCGGCATACAAAGATTGATTGAACCAACCAAGCAAGCAGGAGCACCAGCCAATCATGCTTAGCTATTGTATCGTCTCCTACCACTCGTACCACCAATAGCTAGTCCCAGAAACCAGAGCTAGTGCAAGCAAACGAACCTACCTACCTGAACTGATTCCACTCAACCAACCAGCCAACCTAGCTAGCTACTACATACCCTAACAATCAACCCCGCTTATGGATAGTGGATAGATATACAATCTTGTCTTGTAAGGGCTTTCACGGCTCGTACTATCTGGCCTGATACCGGTTCAGTTAGGTATGGGCTGGTACGGTCCGGTTAGGTGAGGAGGAGAAATCACGACCAATTGCTTATCCAGTGAGGGATGGGCTTCTACCGGGCTTTACAGTGGGGGTTGTCAGGACCAGAGTCAAAACCCAGGGAGTCAGGACCAAGTATGAGTCAGGACATTGCTTGCTCTTTTCACCTTCCCATAGTGCCCAAGAGTACGTGCTAGTCCATGCCAAGTTGTCCCCGTGCCCAGTTGTCCGTACCCATAGTCCGTGACCAATAGTCCGTGTGTGCCAATTAGTACGTGCCAGTCGATCATAGCCAATCAGAGCTGCCCGAAGGTGCGGATAGTCGCTAGTCGTTGAATGAAGGTTTCGATACCCAGTTGTCATTGACGGGAGTACTTGTATTTTCCCATTGTCGATAGCCGCTAGTCATACTCCCTAGTCTTAGTACCCAGTCATACTCCCTAGTATCTTAGCCAGTCGTCATTGCCGAGCTCAATACTACCACTTATAAGCAACAGGTGAATAGTGCTGACTTTCCCTAATCTAATCATAATTGAACATATCGTTTCTATCGTTCCTACTCTTTCCCACACCTGGCCTAACCTTGATATTCAATAAGATGCCTTCCTTGCACTAGGAAGCTCAAGCCCCTCCGGGACCTTCACTCACACGCTCACACTCAAAAACTAACGCTAGGTTCAGGAACAGCTAGGTTCGGAAACATAAAGTCAGTAAAGTATGGTGTGGCTAGTAAAGCCGAGAAGATCGGTACGAAACGCTAGGTTCGGGAACAGCTATGACTGGCTGGCTTTATGGCTTTGTTATGTGAGTGATAGAGTCTTCCTTCTAAGCTTCTTCCTTAATGTATGAGGTAGATGAGGTAGAAGCTTCTCTTCCCTACCCTCTAAGCTAAAGAATCTTCCTACTATCTAGCTTATTAGATAAACCTTATTAGAGTAGCTTAATAAGTATGAGGATTAGGGGGGATGAATCTACCTTTCCTACCCTACTTTCTGAGATAAGCTGAATGTATGAGGATGAGGGAAACCCTTCTTATCTTCCCTTAATGAGTAGCTTAATTAGGGAGGTTTAGCTAAAGGTATGGAATGAAATGACGAAAAACTACCGCAACATATATAATATAATATGCCATTTACCGAGTGAAAGTGGCCCCAAAACTACTTGAAAATGCCATAAAACTACTTGAAAATGCCATAAAAAAAGGTCATAAAATTTCCGATTCAATTTACTTATTGGGGTGGGGGGCCTCGTGCGGGATTTGGGTTGTGGGTTGCGGTAAATAGTGGTCAGAGCCTGCTTGCGCTCAACAAGTGACCTGAATTTCACGTAAAAAAGGCATATTCCGAATGAAACTAACCGCATCATATGTCATGATATACATCGAAATTGGAAAGAAATTGATCTCTCTTCATCTCAGGTCAGATTTCATCATCCGTGAGTATGACTATGACATCGAATCCGAATCGATCATGACCGTAATTATATATATATAATATATGCATTCAGAATGAAAAACCATTAATTGGATAATTACATATATAATATATGCATTATCTGCTAAAGCGTAATTACCTAACTCATTCAGGCAGGGAGATCGTCATGACGCGCAAGCAGGCTCAACCATAAGGCCGGTAGGGACTCACACATTCATATGGGTAAGGAATTCATTTTCTCATGACTGTAATTACATATATAATTCATTTTCTCATGATCGTAATTACATATATAATGAATGAATTTCAATTTACTTTATTGGGTGGCCCTCTCAAATAAGTAAAAAAAAGGCCCTACCGGCCCTCTCCTTCGTCACCTCGTGAGTCCCTCACCTTTCTTAGGTCAGTGAGCAATAAATCCCTCTCCTTATGGTGACCCCCTACCGGTCCTCAATTTCGTAACCTCAATTGAGTCCCTACCAGGCCTCCGGGCCTCACATAACGCATTGACCACGATGAACGGGAAGTTTCAAACGCTCCTGCATCGAATAATCATGTCGGCCATGTTGCCCTCAATCGACGCAGAAGGATAAGAGGAATGGCGCCCAATCCAGAGGTTGGCGCGAGATAAAGCCCGTGCACGAAAAGGGCCAGGATCTATTCCGTAAGACCCTGCTTGTTGGGGGGTTCAAGCCTTGAAATAGATATCCACCCCTCACGCGGACGGACTTTCGCGTCTACTTCGACAACCGGGCGGGTTCTGGAGAAATCAGTTGGGGTGGATTTTCCACCTCGGTCAGGGAAGGGAACAAACTCCCACCACTTATATAAAGGAAGATGTTTGGTGGAAGGCCCAGACCTCGCTCACATCATCGCCCCAGAATCAAGCCACCGAAAGTGGTAAGGCGGTTGAAACCAATTCTCTTTATTTTAGAGTATTTGATTCTATCCTATTTGATTCTATCTAAGGTGGGGAAGGCCAACTCCATTCATCATCCCGGCTCGATAGGGAAGAGACACCATAGGCTCTCTAGGGTAATTCATAACATCACTTCTCTCTCCTTAGATACCCCCACCCTGACTGCTCCGCCTATTGGCCTCTCTTTCCCTAATCATCCACATTTGGCTACGTCCGGTAGGGAATTCTCTTCATTCTTGTAGGATATTTCTTACCAGGGTGGTTCATTTTATCTGACTGATGGCTTGTCTGGCTTGGATTGATCCTTGTCAGGGCAGGATTGCAAGTGTACGGTTAATTTCAGGCCTTTTCGCGTGATGATAATTTCGATCAAATTGACGGATCAAATTCTTTTCTTTATGCATAATCTGAACACGAGGGATCAGTTTAGTGGTTTCAACCTACCTGCATTGATTCTGATCGTCCCACTCTCCTCTCGAAGGGAATGGGCGATGGCCCATAATCCCGGGGATGAACAACAGACTGGACAGACAGAACTGATCCTGATCTAAGGCTCATCCTCCCGGTGAACGGGATGAGGGAAACTACTTTTTACCGAGTGTGCGCAAACTGATAGCAGGGTGGAGGCGAACCATTCGGGGTTAGGGCTATGGGATTGAACGAGAAAGAAAGACATAAACTCCCACGGCGGGGGTTCGATTCGGTTTGCGCAATAACCCTAATATCTTAGATTGATTGTACCCTTCATTCGGCCTACTATACTCTAATCTACATGACTGATGTGCCATCCCCGCCTACCATGAGGTATGGGGCTCCAGTAGGACCGGTAGTAATCTTCTTGTTCATCCCCCCATCCGCTTCTCCATCCCCCACTTCTAAGAAAGAATAGCTAGAATTATGTATATAATATCTAGAGATCTTCCCCCTCTCCTTTACGCCATGCTTCTCTCCCCTCTTCGTCATGCGTCTTCCCCTCCGTCAAGCATCTCCGCTCCTCCGTCAAGCATATTCTGATTATCTGTCGTAGGTCGATCTAACCAGATTGCAGTCAATCGTTCGTGTTCAATCCTGGTTAGTGGCTTGTTTCCTTCTTAGCTTGTCTTTTTTGCTGGCATCTCTTATTGGTCAGTGAATATCTATATGGTCGGTGAATCTAGACGGTCAGTTCAGGGGGCTAGGGCTATAGATTGGGGCAAGGACCCCCGCACCGCACTACACCGAATAAATATTCAAAAAATATAGGTCCGGTAGGGTGAGCTTACCGAACTCTCGACAAAGGAGAGGGACTCGGCCAAGGTTACGAGGTCGAGGAATTTCTTGCTTGCCCGCATCGGGAAAGGTGCCGTAAGGCCGCTCTATTGTTAAATAGAGGATGCGCAAGCAAGCTCAACCAATGGGCCGCCATCAAGGATGAAGGATGGCTCACCTGACAAAGGAAGGTGAGGAAGGCTCAGGCCTTCTATTTTGACTGACTGCTGTCTGGGGCCGGGCCAAAGGTGATTCGTTTCTCCCCCCGGCTAGTCCCTTTCATCGCTATTCCTACTGGACCAATTCGGGAACAGATTGAATCTTTAAACGACGGCAGGGAAACACTAACTCTCTGCCTTGGTGCCTCGCTCTCGCTCGGCCTTCGGTTCACATGGCAGATGTATATCGATTCACTCAAGACCAGGTAGGTATCAGGTGGGTATTTTTCACTCTGGTCAGGTGCGACGAATCACTCCATTCTTTTTTTGCTAGACCAAACCATTGAAAACGAAGAGAAAGTGGGTGGTACGCAAAAATGAAATAAGGAGTAGGGGCACCCCCTAAGCTTGTCGGGCATCTTACAAACAATAAAGGCGTTCCCGGCAGCAGTGCACTAACATATCTCTCGGCGAACCAACTATTCTTCTTTGGCTTTGGCCATTGATACGAGATCGAAATGAATGCTCCCCAACTATTTGACAGGCCTCCACTGCGATTTCCAGATAAGCTCCTTAACCTTATATATGAAACTGCGATTAACTATGATCGAGTGAGATGGGAGTGGGAACACTGGAGACCAACCTGACCTTAGTAACGCTAGCCACCGCTTCTATTCAGGGAGCCAGCGATCTATCTAAAGAAACCTTTTTTATTCCTTATTCTTGGTTACGCCTTGTCGATCTATAGCAAGCAGTACATTCAGAGCTACTTAAACACTTTCCTCTCCCCTTGGTCGAGCACTTCGTTCCTGGGTGATCCATTTCCGTGTCGTTTATGGTATGTTGAACGACGTGTACGATATTACAATAATGCAAAAAGTATTCTTATTATTTTTCATAAACTAATATGATAATATTAATAATACTCACTAAGAAACTAAGAACACATCGCAGCATTTCATAATTTATTGTAACAGATACAGACATGCAGATGCTTATGTGATTGCCGCATGAAGCTACAGACAGGTGACAGGAAAGGAGCTAAAAAAAGTATTGGCAGGTAAAGTTACAGCAGTACAGAGACAGAGTACAGATATAGCCACAGCAAGCAAATCTCAGAAGCAGGATGGAGGAAGAGTTGGGCTATCACAGTAAAGAGGGGGAAATCAGAGAAGAGCACTTCAGGCCTGGTAATCTAGATAAAGGGACTAATGGGCACAAAGGCATTGTGGAGCATGCAGATTTGGAGGAGACTATGATAAGTCTCAGGAGGGAAGTCCTGAGTGTAAGAGCTTATAATGAAAGAATCTTGAAGGCACAATAAAAGCAGAACCAGATAATGAGCATATAGTGGAGAGCCTTAAGCAGATTCAGAGAGAGCAGAGATCAGCTTCTAGACATGATAGAGATGACAGATGGCATTCACACAGGGAGCAGCCGGAGCATTCCTTTATATTCTTTTACTTACTTGCTTTCTCTCTCTTTTACTGAGCTGATCAAAAGTCTAGGTGAAGCATAATCACTAGCATTATTGCTATTCGAAGGTAAGCCATTAAGCCGTGTGGTATCCGTAAAGGGTATGGGGCGCGCAAACCGTAAGGGAGAGATCAAGCAAGAGATGGAATCGTAAGGCCCATTAGGGGCTCAGCCGAGGTTACGAGGTCGAGGGATTGGATCGAGAGATGGGAATCGTAAATCGTAAGAGATTAAGAGGTGGCAGGTAGTGCATCATTGGTAAGCGTGTGGTAGCGTAAGGGGTAGGGTGAGAACCGTAGGGGATAGATCGAGTGAGAGAGATGGGAATTTCACTAACGAAAGTGGGCGTATCCAGATGATAGAGAGATAATGTGAACGTGGCCTATGAGTAAAAAGCTGTGAATGTGTCCTCGCCCTCCTTATGTCAAGCGAGCCCTACATCCTATCAAGATGGTAATTTCACTAATGAAAGGTGTTGTGTCGAGATGATAGATAGTTTGAACCTGGCCCAAGCGAATATGGGAATTTCGGTACATAAAGTGGGCGTATCAAGATGATAGATAGTGCGAAGGTGGCCCAATAAACTGGGGAATTCATGAGAGGAAAGGTGGCGTATAGTTAGTTGCTACCCCGCCCATTCCTCCATGGACCACCCCGTCAAAGTGGGGAAACTAAGTAATAAAAGGTGGCCTATCAGGCCTATCAGTTCTCCATTAGTAGCCCTTATACCCGGCCGGTCAACCCGTCATTTCGACAGCTTCTATTTTTCCCCTCGGTGAGGTCGGGATTCTCTGTTCAATTTTTGTTTTACCCGTATTTTTCAAAGCTTTCCATCTGGGTTGTGGTGAATGGACGAAAAGCTCTAGTTGTTATTAGCTATCAAAGCCCAATAGATGACCTACCTGAGACCGTATCGTTAACTGCCATATATAGGCTTCACCTGACAGAATATCAAATTCTGTTACTCATACTGTGCCCATGCACTATGTGTCTACCTCCCCTCATTGTGAAGCATTCACTCCCATTGAGTGCAGGAATGTTGCTCTAGAACAACCACCTTACCCTTATCCCTTACTGAAGTGTTTCCTAACAACTACCTGCCCACCTGAATACCCCTTAACCACTTGGATGAATGAATAACTTAGTGAGTCGGGACGGGACAGCTATTAACCCCTTCTCTTATCAGCAGGTATCAGGACGGGATCAGACCAACTTAATCCTTACCCTTTCCTTATAACCCCTTCCTTATAACCCTAGCCTTCCCTTTCCCGACCCTTCCCTTCTGACTCTTGCCTTCTGACCGAACCTTACTACCCTTCCTACCTTGCCTCCTACCCTTGACATACACGCTTTTTGTTCGTTCACCATAGTAAGAAGTTCGCAGCCAGAAACCATACCGAGCGTGTGTTTGAGGTAGCTGCACCAATTATGATTTGTTTATTCTTACACTTATGCTGGCCGTATTGGAGCGGACAAAGGAATGGGGACCGAAGCCAAGTCGTGTGAAGGTGGTCACCGATGAAACGAACCAACCTTACCCTCCGACCAACCTTGCTTTACTACACCTACCCTAGGAACGAACCTTGCCATACTCATACCTCCTTGGGACCCTACTAACACTCTTACTTGGGAACCTATGCCCTACTGCCTTTGGTGGGGTGGAAATAGACTTTGAAACCTATGCTTTATACCTCCGCTTTGGGAACATCCTGACACTCTGCCTTGGAAACTTCTTTGGACCTTTTATTCAGCCTTGGGTGGGACTAGCCTTTGGAACCTGTGCCTTTGGAACCTGTGCGTCAGACCTACTCCTTGGGAACTTCACCTATGCCTTGGGAATAGCCTGACACTCAGCCTTGGAAACCGCCTTATAAAATGACTCCTCGGGACCTGACACTCAGCCATACTCCCTCAGCACGCATATGAACAAACCTCGACAGCCTACCCCTTGACATCCGCTTTCAGTTCAACATTGGAAGTTCGCAGCCAGAACCCGAGTGTTAGTGAGGCGGGCGGGTCACCGATACTTATTTGATTCTTACAATGACGCCGCTTGCTGGCCGGACTTGATTGGCCGGCTTGGTATACCAGATCGCTATCGCTTAAAGGGGTCTATCACTCACTCGGGCACCGCTTGCTTACTGTAGCGACTTACTCGACTGACTGGGGAGAATCTCCTTATCTTTCGTAAGGCCGCTCGACCGAAGGGAGAGGATAATGGATTTATTCCCCTCAAATCGCTAGCTAGAAGGTAAGGTCCTGATCAACCCGGTCAAGTCCTAACCTCCTTCCTTTGGTTGAGCGACTACGTACCTCAAATCGCTAGCTGTAGAAGGTAAGGTCCTGGCACTCTATTTAGGTATCTTGTTTATTTACCCATTGGGATCACTGCTTTAGGAGTAAACCACCCCATTGGAATGGAAAGGTTAAACGTCTCAATGCGATATTGTATATTAATGAATAGTTTTGTAGTTGTAGGTCTGGCTGCTATGAGGAGGTTTGCTGGTTAGGTTTCCCCGCTAGTATCCTTTGGAACTACACGGACAAATTAGAAAGCTTATTCGCTAGAGCTCGGGGGACTAGCCACTAATGGCTTTGCTCTAATGTGTGGATACAATTGCATAGCTTCGCTTCAGCTCATGGGACTAAGGAGAGGACCGGAGGGGCTCGACTGTTAAAGATGCGCAAGCAGGCTCGACTATTAACCCCAAACCAATAAGTAAACCTAAACCTTTAAGGTGCTCCGACCATAAGGACCTTTAGGTGCTCGACTGTTAAGGAGAGGGAGAGGAGAGGAGAAAACTTTATTCTTCTTCGCTTTAGCTCAGCAAAATAAGGCCTCTTTCTTTCTATGTCATTACGCTTTAGCGTCGTATGGGGTCGTAGCTCGAATCATCGATCGTACCCGTAATATCGTATACAAATAGATCTCATTATATATTTCATTATGCATTTCTTCCCCTCACCCCTGCTGGCGCCTTTCTCCCTTCCAATATTGTCTGGCTGTAGTTATTCCTAGGCAATGAAGAGTGAGCTGTCCATCCGACATAAAGTCTTTATCAAGTAGGCATAGAAAGGTGATGGCGGCCCTCACCCATATGATGGATGGGCGAGAAATCCCTCTACCTTTTTAGGGAAGGTGAGCAATAAATCGATGGTGCCCTGATCAGTCGAGCCCCCTACCGGGTCCTCATGGTCGAGCCTTAAAGCGCATCCTAGCAATGTTGTTTGTTTTAATTCCTAAAAGCGTATCTGGGGGTTAACCCCGACCCGACAAGAAGATCAATAGTGTCTACCCATGAAGGATTCCTCCAGCAAGTGGTTTCAAACGCCTGTGCAAAGCTCTAACAATAAGTAATCTAAGACAATAACTTCGTCTCTGGGGTTGGTCAGTGAATTTGAAAAAGCCTCTTAAATGCGATTGAAAATATATACAACCCTTGTTGTTGTTCTAATGGCGGGTGTTATGCCGGCGTAACATTTCATCACCTAGCCTAACATAATCATTTACCTAGCGTCACGATCTAGCCAGTGATCAATCCTTCTTCCTTTCGTCCCGCCTTGTCTTGTCCCAACTAGGCTTTCTATTGTAAATAAATCCGATCAATCATCAATCGATGCTCTTGTTTGTTGAAGCATATGGTTTTCTATGATTTGCTCTTGTATTGGGAAGCAGACTCCTCCTCCTCCTGCGTATATGAGAATGTTCTCGAATTTATTATTCTCGAGATCCAGATGCATTCCTTCCCTACAGGTCGAGCTCAATAGCCAGCGATCTAATTAATCCCACCAGCTAGGCCAGCAGCCAGCAATAATAAAAGCAGCAAGACTAGGGAGGCCCTCAATTCCCCATTCATTCCCACCTGGCAAGGCCATAAATCCTATGAATCCTAGCCAATCCATCCTATTGGGACTCAGAGTTGCACTACAGCTAATTATAACTAGTTGTTGGATCAGGCTTCACAATTAAGTCCATTTGAGATGAGTAAGCTTGCATGGGATTAGATATGGATAAGACACATGCATGGGGAAAAATGAGATAATAGGTAAAAGGCTTCAGAAAAGTACAGCGGTATAACCAGAAGTTATCAAAGCTTTCACTAGTACTAATCAGGACAGAGAATAGAAGTTCCCCCTGTTCCTGAGAGGCAATCTGATATTGGTTATATTGGTTTTACATGGGCATGGTTTATACTTACAAAGGAGGACTAGCCGTGATACCTAGCCATAGCAGCCATGCCATACGGAAGTCTCTATGGGCTAGTATACTAAGGCTAGAGCTTACACTCTCTATCTATGGCCGGCCTACTCTACAGCGAGCTACAACGTAGAATAGCACATAGAGCTACTCCAGGATATTGTGTACGTGAACACCAGTTGCAATACCCCGTCCCAGGAGGTTCTTAGTCCCCACCAGTTGCCGAGACCCTCCCCATGGGCATGCCAAGTTGCACAGTTCGACGTTAACAGGAAGGAGGTGGTGGTTATAAATACGTTAAAGGCAAGTATGGAACTTACTCTATGGACTAAGAAAGTAAGAAAGAAAAGAAAGACCTTAAGGCAAGACCCTACTGCTAAGTAACCTACTCTACCTAATTTGATGTTTTGGTTTATATCGCCCTATCTAATCTCGTCTCCTATACTGATCTCTATCCTTTCCTACCTAAAGATATGAGTGAGAAACCGCACTGTACGAAGGTATTCCTCAAGGCTCTGTTTTCTTATTCTTTTTTTAAGTACTTATTATTTACTACCGCCTATCGGGACGAACTTGCCCTAAAGGGGGAAGACCCCTAGATAGGTAGATATGCTAAGGCCGAATCTCCTTAGAGCAGGCTGATTAACTTGTAGCGGACCAGTCGTGTCTAAGCGGAACATACCGTCATGCTAAGGCTTGTTTCCCAGGAGATGTTTTATGAATTCGTCTTGCTAAGGCAGGCCTGGATACTTAATGAACTCTTAAAAACTTATAAGGTTTCATCGAAGGAGATTTACTTTATCGGGTGTCACTTATTTTGGGAGCTTTAATTGAACTGATTTGTTGAACTGAGCTGAACCGAAGACTAGGCCCCCTTATTTCTATTCTATGGGAAAACAGACTGGAAGTTCTAAATAAAATAAGGCGATCCCAGCTCAAGCTTTAGGGGGGGCCGGAAAAGCGGATAAATAGGCAGAGAAGCGGAATTGGATTAGCAGATAAGCAGAAGTGAAAAGCGGAAGTGGCGGAAGTGAATAAAAGGTCTTGGTCAAGTAGTTTCGCTAACGCTCGATTGGTGGGTTTTCAAGTTCTTGGTCGATATTGGTGGTAAAGTATTGGTGGGTCAGTCAATAAAATCCTTGCACTCGGAAGTGCAAGACCCTCCGAACCTTCCTTCCCTGACCTTAGAGTGGGTAGGGATGGGACTCTGTCCTTATCGATTGAGGGTAATTTTCGAGAATATGTTTCCTTCGGATGAGAGAAGAGGTTATTCCTTTGGGTTATGTCTACAATTGGGAAGGTAGCCGAGCGAGTTGATGACTCTTTGATGACTCTCGAGTTGATGACTCTCAGGGTAGGCTTCGAATAGTCCAGTGGTCCTGAGAGAGGGAAGGGACGGGCCTCAACCTATCGATTGGTCGAGCCACTAACGTGAGGTTCCCGCATCTTTAGACCTTCCCTGATTCCTGCGTGTGTCCTTCCTTTCCAGTCGTAAAGGAAAGAGTCTTTCGTGTGTCCTTGAAGGTGGGGAGAGCGGGCCCGGGCTTCGCAGAACACCTCCGCTGCCCTCTGATAATTCCCTCCTCCCTGTCGAGGTGAAAAAATTAGCCTGGCTTTCCTGGCGCTAGGCCGAACTTCAGAGGCGCTAGGCCGAACTTCCCTGGCGTGACCTTACCTTAATAGCATGAAGCAGTTGATACCTTATATATAGCCTGTAAGCTCATATATAATGAATGGATAATATAAGATCTAAGGTGTTTTTATTAACTGCCCGTTACGCCTAGCTTTCAATATGCTATGCCTTACTTACTTGGCTTTCACTACGTTACGCCTAGTCCGTCTAATGCAATGATTATTTACGTAATTGTGTGTCCTTCAAATGGTTGGGCGGAAACAAACAACCATTCCATGATTGATGGAAAGGTCAATTATAACGGATCAACACCTTATTTAGGGGTCAAGTGGCGAGAAAACGCATGAAAATGGTGGTTCCATTGAAGCGGATCCTAAGGCAAGGGCATATCTATGAATGGAGGAGCGGCAAGCCAGCCCCTTGTAGCCAGCCCCCTTCTGTCTTGGGTGAGGGATCAGCTAATGGTTGTGTCTCTCGTGGCATTTCATCTATCGGCTTATTCATTCCACATAGCTGGCAAGGACGAGCAACTAACTATGTCCTTTAGCGTTATGGTCAACATTGAAATACACTACAAACTT